>JAWPHD010013558.1:0-67353 GCA_037043455.1 Cyrtodaria siliqua | reverse complement strand
TGTTATGATTGCAAGCAATTTAAAAGTAGCTGTATGTTAAAGTCTTTTGCCACACTTGTTATTCCCCTCAAAGGGAGGCATATACCGGTAGTAATCGCACTGTCGGTTCGTTCTTCCGTTTGTCTTTCTGTCCGAAACAGTCATGTTTCAGTCATAACTTTGAAAGAACTTAAGGGATTTCCATAAAACTTCACACAAATGTTAACCACAATGAGAGGTCAAAAGTCAAATGAGTCAAAATTAAACAACAATAAATGAATTACGTGTCTTTATGGTTGTCACACCTAACTGGTTGTAACAGATTCCTTAAGTATCGATAGGTAATGCAAAATGGATCATACATTTTAAATAGCCTTTTTCTGTGGCAACTATCATATCGTGTTTTAATTCATCTTTTGGAATGAAAAATGTTCAAGGATGAAAAGTCTTATTGGAGACATCCTGCTTTAAAACGTGTATTGCAATTTGTGTTTGATATAATCCAGGTTGATGTGAAACTTTGTAATAACCCAGGTTGATATAAAACTGTTTGTAATAACCCAGGTTGATATAAAACTGTTTGTAATAACCCAGTTTGATATGAAACTGTTTGTAATAACCCAGTTTGATATGAAACTGTTTGTAATAACCCAGGTTGATATGGTACTGTTTGTAATAACCCAGTTTGATATGAAACTGTTTGTAATAACCCAGGATTGTATGATGCTGTTATTTATTATCTATATTGTAACATATATAAGATCTATGCACTGTTATCAGATATATAAAATTGTTTTACATAAATGTTTTATATTTCAAAAAATCAGTAGGTCAGAGGTGTTATTTATCTGTTTATTGCTGTGTGGGTAGGTCTTTTCGATTGTATGTTGTAATAGTTAGTTCAACATGTTTTAGCCTGCTGTTTGTAAATGTTTTCAGGATCTGGATCCATTTATTGACAGCATACTAAAATGTTGACCTAATTAGATACTGTTTTTCTTTTCACTATGTTTCACATGAACATTTGGAATGTATTTCACAGGAGGACAAATTGCCTGTGAAGAATTTAGATATGGCCTTTGTTTGACTGTTTTCATCATTCTGCGTGGTTCCCGGGGGCCCCGTTTGGTCACGGGGCAAAGAATAGGGCCACTGCAGATCTCTTTGGAGGGGTAGGCAGAGGGGTAGAATCCCCCCCAAATTCATGTTCATTTTTTGTTCATGTTCATTAAAGGTCTTCATCATGATCCCTGCATTGTTTCAGGTGCTATCTCGCTCGCATCAAAAGAGCAGTGGCAGAAAAACAATAAACGTGGCTCCAGCGTAAATGGAGTTTCTACGATAGAATTTGCAGCAACTCTGCAATTCAGGGTGAGAAGGTTCTAGGCCCATTTTCCATATTTTATCTCGATGTACATAGAGGATGAGCCTGGCATGATCATGCCTGTTAGGTGCCATATATCCTTGCATGTGTTGGTGCGCCTTAAAACCCAATTCAATCAAAAACCAATGAAGTAACCAAAATATCATGTGGCACCTTAACTTTTCCTTCTATCTCCACACTCATTTACTCACTGATTTTGATGAGAATACATTCAAAAGATTCATTGTGAATAGCAAAATGGGATTATAATAATTTATGTTTATTTTGAAAATAAGAAATTGTTATATTGTATAAAAAGATGTTTAAAGTTAAAAATGTCATCATTTTTCGCTTTTCTCTTAAAAATCAAGGTTTTGACATAGTCAAAGTTTTGCTGATGGGATCATTGTCATATCGGGTACTACAGAAAGGTACCCGGGGTACATTTATGTATACAGAAACTTACCCGAAAATCTTTGAATTCCAGAATGGGCCCCAAATATACAGAAACGTACCAGGACAAACAAGATCTCATTGGCGGAATTGAAACAATTTAGAACTTGATAAAACAACTACTTAAACAATATTGTTTATCATTAACTATTGCGCTAATGTTCTTAAAAACATATTTAGGCTGCCATAGTTAGTAATAAAATACAGAACGTATTGTCGTAAAACGCAAAAAAAACGCGCAAAAAAAGTAAACAAATATGCAGGTCGTCATTCAAGAAGAGACCATCTGCATTCCTTGAAGGCGGAGACAACTGCGAGCAGCTTTTAAAGGGACACACGGCAATCTTCATTTTTTTTAAAAATCACGGTGGCCCGTTAGTTTTTCTGCATAACTTGCGTTTGTTCAATCATTAATATTCATTATAAGAATAGTATTAAGCAATTTGTTTTTGCATATTATTAATTTTTGATATTATTGCACCAATAATATATTAAAATGTTTAGTATAATAAGACGAAATAGTGAATACTTAAAATTTTATTTATTTAAATTTAACCAGGGAAAAAGTAGAAATGATATTGAATATATAAATCGAGACACCCATTTCAAACACTTCCCACCGCGTGAACGTCGCTGTGTGGGCACTGATGACGCTCATGATGCCTTGCCAGCCCTATACCCCATGGCCGCTCTATTCGCCTGGAACTCTAAGGTCAGCCCATGGAGTTTAGTAACTTGAGTGTCATTTGATCAGCGAAAACCACAGCGCGCAAGCGACAACCACCAACATACGATCAACAGAACCGACAACACAGCAGCACCAGATCAACTAACATACTCAATGCAGATCATAGTCCAGACTCTATTGTACCCATCGCTTCTGAAGTTCAAGATACGTGAGATATCTCGCGCTTGTCGTGTTTGTTGGTGGAGGGACTATAAACCTCAGAATCACACACACACACACACACACACACACACACACACACACACACACACACACACTTGTGACTTCAAGATTGCCGTGTGCCCCTTAAAAACGTGAATCGATTAAAACTTTGTAAACAATTAAAGTTTAATTTCCGTGAAGTAACAGAATGTGTTACCGCCGCATTTTACGACATTGTATTTTGTCTCGGGCACATTTATGTATATTTGGGGGCCTTTCAGGATTTCAATGGTTTTCGGGTACGTTTCTGTATACATAAATGTACCCCGGGCAGGGCAGGAAAATTTGTTTCTGAGTTACTCGTCCTACATAATATTTGAAAGGTCAAATTGATAAACTGTTAAAGAATTTATCTGAATTTCTGCTCGTCCTGCATCAATAAGCACTCATCATGGCGAGTGGAATTTAGGCGCCATATAACCTTTTCATGTGTTGGTGCGCCTTAAAACCCCAATTCAATTCAATTGTTTGACTGTTTTCATCATTCTGCAAGTTTTACGTCTTCTTTCATTCTGTATTTTATATTGTGCATGTGTTTTTAGCTCGACTGATCAGAGATCAGCAGAGCTTATGCCGTGGTGCGGCGTCCATCGTCTGTCCGTAAACTTTTATTTGTAGCGACAACACCTCTGAAACTACTGGATGGATATTCATGAAACTTTACAGAAATGTTGCCCATAAAGTCTAGTTGATCCTAGCAAAAATTCATGTTGATGTGAAATCCAAGATGGCCACCAAAGCTAAAAATAGAGTTTTAAAATACAAGTTTGTAGCGACTACTTCTTGAAAACTATAAGTGATATTGATATGGGACTTTTTCTAAAATGATCAGCATGACATGATGTTGATCCTTGTCAAAAATCGTTTTGATTTGACGTTAAACATGGCTGCCAGCGTTTCAACGTTAAACATGTCTGCCAGCGGCCATCTTTGTTTACATAGAGTTATATAGTAAAAACTTGTAGCGACTACTCCTCTGAAAATACTTGGCGGATTGTCATGAAACTTTACAGTAATGTTGCTCTTGATGTCTTATTGATCCTAGCAAAATTTCAGATCTGCCAGAAATTCAAGATGGCCATCACAGCTAAAAATAGATTTTTAAAAAATAAGTTTGTAGCGACTACTTCTTGAAAACTATATGGGACTTTTTCTAAAATGATCAGCATGACATGATGTTGATCCTTGTGGAAAATTATTTTGATTCGACATTAAACATGGCTGCCAGTGGCCATCTTTGGTTACATAGAGTTATATAGTAAAAACTTGTAGCGACTACTCCTCTGAAACTACTTGACGGATGTTCATGAAACTTCACAGGAATGTTGCTCTTGATGTCTAGTTGATCCCAGAAAAATTTCAGGTCGGCAGGAAATTCAAGATGGCCGACACAGCTAAAAATAGATTTAAAATAAATAAGTTTGTAGCGACTACTTCTTCAAAACTGTAAGAGATATTGATATGGGACTTTTTCTAAAATGATCAGTATGACATGATGATGGTCCTTGTCGAAAATCGTTTTGATTTGACGTTAAACATGGCTGCCAGCGGCCATCTTTGTTTACATAGAGTTATATAATAAATATTTTTAGCGACTACTCCTCTGAAACTACTTGACGGATTTTCATGAAACTTCACAGGAATGTTGCTCTTAATGTCTAATTGATCCTAGCAAAATTTCAGGTCGGCCGGAAATTCAAGATGGCTGCCACGGTTAAAATAGATTTTCAAAAAACTAGTCTGTAGCGACTACTTCCTGAAATCAAAATCAATCAGTAGAGCTTCAAGGTCATTGACCTCTTGTTTAAACATGTGGTGATTTGAAATCCAAAAATGCCAAAAGCAAAGTCAGCCATCATTTTTAGCTCGGCTGATCAAAGATCAGCAGAGCTTATGCCGTGGTGAGTCGTCCGTCCGTCCCTCTGTAAACTTTTGTGGCGACTACTCCTCTGAAACTTTCTGACGGATTTTCATGAAACTTCACAGGAATGTTGCTCTTGATGTCTAGTTGATCCTAGCAAAAATTCAGGTCGGCCAGAAATTCAAGATGACCGCCACAGCTAAAAATAGATTTAAAAAATGCGATTTTGTGGCGATTACTTCTCAAAAAACATAAGTGATATTGATCTGGAACCTTTACCAAACTGACTGGCTCTGTACTTGGTCCTAATCAAAGTTCATTTTGATTAGATGTCAAACTTTGTGGCGACTACTTCTCAAAAACTGAGTATTGAATTGGAACCTTTACCAAAATGACTGGCACAACATCTTGCAGGCTGATCAGGGTTTACACTGTCTGGGTGTCATCAGTCATTTGACCGAAACACCCCTTTGTACCATAAATGGACTGGTTCAAATTCAAAGAAAAGACATTCCATTTTACATTCATAGATGGGTAAGGATTAAGTCTCCTTTTCTCAGAAAAAGACTAAAAACAAATTATAGGATTTTAAGATTTGATTCTAATTTTCCAAATATAACCACTGAGACAAGAGCAAATCTACTCGTACTGGTGAGATAGTTAACCTAATTCTCAGTAAATTGCATAACATGACCTGTGACCTGGTCACACACCTGCTATAATCTTCCATTTATGTTACAAAAGGGTGATTTGGAGAAATTACTGTTGAGCAGCAAATATACTAATACACTAAGGTTGATGTTGTAAAGGATTTAATTGATATAGCTTTGTAATTAAAATTAAAATAAAAAAATGACATTTTTATAAGCTTTTGATTCCATGTCAAACATAGCTGCCAGCGACCATCTTTTTTTTACATAGAGCGATAGGAAATATTTGTGACGACTACTTCTCTGAAAGTGTTGGTCTTATTTCCATAAAACTTCACAGGTTCCCATGGCTGATCTAGCTATCAAAATCTATCAGTAGAGCTTCAAGGTCATTGACCTCTTGCTTAGTAAGTGCATTTTACATTACACTGTGTCATGTCATACATATTGCCTCATCTGTTTGACAGTTAACTCTTCAATCCTTATAAATTGCTTCAGAATGCATAGGCAGATGTGCCACATATGACACTCATATGAAAGTATATGCATAGGAAATTCATATGAGAATCATATGAGAATCATATGATATTTATTTATGACAAAATCGGTGTGTACTTCAGTAGCCAGTTGTGTTCTAGTTATCAACTTCGTTATATTTATATGTATAATCCTATTTATATGTCCATGAAGAAACTATTATTGCAAAGGTGTTTCCCTAACAGTTCTATGCAAATTCTAAATTTACATGGTATATTGTTGTACTGTTTTTGTTTTGAATAAACCAGAATATTGTCAACAGATAACCATTATAAGAATGAATGAATGTTCACTGTCCACTGTCTACTCTTACAATACTCAATGATGTATTACTAGCTATGCTCATTTTGGTGGATTATTGCCATGCTTTTGAACTTCAAGTTCATTATTAGTCCCCATACTCTACGGGAAGATCCAATTAAATTCTGGGCTTCTGATATGGTATGTTGTCCATTGTCTGGCCATCTATTTTAACTTGTTTGATGTCATTGCTGAAGAACCTTCATTTTGCCTCCAATCTTTTCTAAACTTTGCCAGAGTCAATATTGATGAAGGCTCGGATGGATAATAACATCAGAGTTAGGGCCCTTGATTTAATGAAAAATGCCTCACTCTAGCATGCTCATTTTGCATCTGATCTTTACCAGCATTGGGCAGAGGCTTAATATAAATGAAAGCTCTGACAGATTTGAAAAGCAATTACTGGTATAACTGAAAATAAACACCGGAGTTACGGCTCCTGATTTAATATGCTATATTTTGGCTTTTTCAGCACTAGCACTTTCATTTTGGACCTGGTTTTTACCAAATTTGAGCTCAAGATATTTAATTAATATCAGTAAAAGCTCAGGTATGTCCAAAAATCACCAATATCTATAACTAAATCCAGAGTTATGGCCCTTGATTCAACAATTAAACTCAATGATGCCTTGTCAACCCTTGAGGACTTTCATTTATGCATCTGATCTTTACCAGATTTGATCAGTCTTTATTTAAATAAATGCTCAGACAAGTTTGCATACCACCAATATCCGATAATTGAAACTGAATTATAGCCTTGATTTAACAAAAATATACTTGATTTGCCTTGTTAACACTCTAGCGTCTTTGTTTTTCATCCAATCTGTACCAAACTTGGTAAGAACTTTATTATTTATGAAAGCTCGGACATGTTGAAAAATTATTTATATTTGAAAATTACAACAGATTAATGGACTTTAATTTAATGAAATAGGCTATATGTTGCTTTGTCAACACTCAAGCACCTTCATTAAGTGAGATAACTTGTGTACAAAATAATGTCTGTGTTCAGCACTTCAGCTCTTGGTTATTTTAAGGGCATACGTATCAAGTACCAAAAATTTCCATTCATTTCCTGACTTCGTGCCCTTTTGGTCCTTCATTTACTCACCTAACCCTGACCCTTACAGTAGAGCTACATAGTCCCAGGTCTGTTCGTGCCTTTTGTATTGAAACATTCCATACATGTGTTTCCATTTATATCTTGTGCCTTCCATGCTCAGAATAAACATTATTCTATAACAAAACGGAGAATGTGTTGTTTTTTAAAACAGACATACAGTGTAACATCAAAAGGACACAGAGTATAACTGACAAAAAAACGAAAAACACCATTTAACACAGTTTAGCCTAATCATTAATACTATGTAATACTCCAGTAACTGTTGTTAATTACCACATTTGGAACAAGTTACTTTTTATTGGAGGTAGAATTCCCCCAATGGAAACATGTAACCGAATATCATGGTTTTAAATTAGATGGACATGGAGAACATGATAGTCATGTCCAGAATTCTACTATCTTCATCTTTTGCTCATCGCCATTCTCCATTTCAACCTGAAATGACCAGTTTATCTACTGTTTATGGTTGTAAATCTTCATTAATTCGGTATTGCACAGTGGATTCATTATGTATCCTCTAACTTCATGATGGTGTGTTGTACACTTAGGTAGTATGTACATAACTGTCCATACACTTAGATAGGACGTACATAACTGTCCATATACTTACATAGCATGTCCGTACTTGTCCATACACTTAGACAGCGCGTACATAACTGTTCATACACTTAGCATGTACATAACTGACAATACACTTAGATAGTACGTACATAACTGTCAATACACTTAGACAGTGCGTACATAACTGTTCATACACTTAGCATGTACATAACTTAGATAGCATGTATGTAATTGTCCATACACTTAGATCGGACGTAAATAAATGTCCATACACTTAGATAGCATATACACAACTGTCCATACACTTAGATAACATACATAACTGTCCGTACACTTAGGTAGCACGTGCATAACTGTCCATACACTTAGATAGCACGTGCATAACTGTCCATACACTTAGATGGGACGTACATAAGTGTCCACACACATAAATAGCACGTACATAACTGTCCATACACTTAGATGGTCCGTGCGTAACTGTCTGCTGTGCACACTTAGGTAGCACGTACATAACTGTCCATACACTTCGATAGAACGTACATAACTGTCCATACACTTATATAGCACGTACATAACTGTCCATTTACTTAGATAGAACGTGCATAACTATCCATACACTTAGATAGCAAGTGCATAACTGTCCATACACTTACATAGCACGTCCATAATTGTCAATACACTTAGATAGCACGTACATAACCATCATTACACTAAGATAGCATGTGCATAACTGTCCATATTACATATGACGTGCATAAGTGTCGGTACACTTAGCACGTACATAAGTGTCCACACACTTAGACAGCACGTACATAATTGTCCATACACTTAGATAGCATGTACCTAACTATCCATACACTAAGATAGCACGTCCATATTTGTACATACACTTTGATAACACGTACATAACCATCATTACACTAAGATAGCACGTGCATAACTGTCCATACACTTACATATCACGTGCATAAGTGTCGGTACACTTAGCACGTACGTAAGTGTCCACACACTTAGACAGCACGTACATACTTGTCCATACACTTAGAAAGCACGTCAGTAGTTGTCCATACACTTAGATAGCTCGTACATAACTGTCATACACTTACAAAGCACGTGCATAACTGACCATACACTAAGATAGCACGTGCATAACTGTCCATACACTAAGATAGCACGTGCATAACTGTCCATACACTTACATATCACGTGCACAAGTGTCGGTACACTTAGCACGTACGTAAGTGTCCACACACTTAGACAGCACATACATACTTGTCCATACACTTAGATAGCTCGTACATAACTGTCATACACTTACAAAGCACGTGCATAACTGACCATACACTTAGATAGCACGTCCATAACTGTTCATACACTTAGCATGTACATAACTGTCCATACACTAAGATAGCACGTGCATAACTGTCCATACACTTACATAGCACGTGCATAATTGTCCATACATTTAGATCGTCCGTACCTAACCATCCATACACTTAGATAGCATGTCCATATTTGTCCGTACACTTAGATAGCTCTTACATAACTGTCCATACACTTACATAGCACGTGCATAACTGTCCATACACTTAGCACGTCCATAACTGTTCATACACTTAGCATGTACATAACTGTCCATACACTTAGATAGCATTGATGTACATAAATGTCCGTACACTTAGATAGCACTGCAAAACTGTCCATACACTTAGATAGCACGTGCAAAACTGTCCATACACTTAGATAGCAAGTGCATAACTGTTCATACACAGATAGCACGTGCGTAACTGTCCATACACTTAGATAGTACGTACATAACTGTCCGTACACTAAGATAGCACGTACATTCTTGTCCATACAGTTAGATAGCACGTACATAACTGTCCACACACTTAGATAGCACGTACATACTTGTCCATACACTTAGATAGCACTCACATAACTGTCCATACACTTAGATAGCTCGTACATAACTCCATACTCTTAGATAGCACGTACATAACCATCCACACACTTAGATAGCATGCAAATAACTGTTCATACACTTATACAGCATGTACATAAGTGTCCACACACTTAGATATTACGTACATAATTGTCCACACACTTAAGTAGCACGTGCATAACTGTCCATACATTTAGATAGCACGTACATAACAGTCCATACACTTAGATAGCACGTACAATACGTGTCCACACACTTAGATAGCACGTACATAATTGTCTAAACACTTAGATAGCATGTACATATCTGTCCATACACTAAGATAGCACGTTCATAGCTGTCCTTACACTTAGAAAACACGTACATAACTGTCCTTACACTTAGAAAGCACGCACACAACTTTTCATACACATAGATAGCACATGCAAACATGTCCACACATTTCGCCTGGGCTACGCCCATCTCGATATTTAAAATCCACCAACTCAATGAGACCATACTCTATTACTAACATATATTGGCCCGGTCATGCACACACCAAGAGTTATTATAATGATATCGGGACAGGTCATTACGTGCCTGGTATGTAACTATATGTTGCACGTTTTACCCAAAATAGTCAATTTTCACTAAACTGTGATGTGACTAATACGGGAAAATGGTAACCAACTTTTAGCGCACCTGCATCGGTTGCCAAGCAACCGTTTTCTCTGTCCAATCGATAGATGACGTCATAAATCTACGTCGACGTCTTGTTTGAATTTTCGTGAAGATTCTTTCTTGAGGTAAGGGTCTCATTTTATTTTTGGAGGAGACATGTACAGTTTGGTTATTCACATATATATATAATAGTTGATATGGTTAACCCGCGTCTTTATCCACTTTTGAAGGGTCGGCACAACTATTTTGTATTATTTGAGGCGTTTGTTTCAGCCAACGGTTTTTATGAATTTAACCACAAATGTGAAATGACATAATTTAGTAAAATAGTAGCCAATTATTTATTATTCATAGATAATTAATATATCACGGTAACGGAACTATTTCATGGCAAATAGGTTAAAAATCGATTGAGAAATAAGTAGTTTAGATTTAAATTTTAATTCAGAAGCCTTTTGTACAGACGTGCTTATGCGATATACGCATTGTTTTATTTTACGTTTTTTTCCCTCAATCTTTTAGATATTGTCACTAATTAACGGGTCTGCCAGTGGCGTAGCTGGACGATGTGCACGAGCTTTGCTTTTAGTCGGGTCTGGGTGCATATCCCACATATGTTTTTGTTTGTCATTTAGTGAGCTGTGGGGTATTTTCTGAGCATTTGTGGGACCACGTGCAAGCCCGGGCGTTGTGGCTTAAAGTCTGCTACGTCACTGGGTCAATTAAGTAATTACGACAATACAAGCTTGTTTTTCCGACTTTCACCAAATATGAACTGTATTTATTATACCTCACATAAGACGCCCATGCTAAATCCCCATAGACAACAATGTGTAATTTCTTACTATCTCACGCGAGGGTGATAGTACAGGGTGATAGTAAATCGCAGGGTGATAGTAAAAAAATTATCTTTGATGCACGCCGTTTTGGTGACGTCATCGGCTCGGTATGGTGAAATTGCTATTTTTAACTCATCATAACTTCAAAAGTACTTGACCGATTTCAATAAACTACCACTCATTTTCTTAGTTACGTAAATGGGTTTTTTTTTTTCAAAAAGGAATCTGGCAAAGTTAAATCGGTACTGAAAATGAATCTTGTTTTTGCCGAGGGGATTTCGGTATAATAAAATAAATCTCACATTCATGAGAGGGTGATAGTAAGAATGTTCACCCTTCGGATATTGATTATCACCCTCTCTCTCTGGTGATAATCAATATCCGAAGGGTGAACATTCTTACTATCACCCTCTCATGAATGTGAAATTTATATACAGTAGTAGTATGTCGAGTAGATCTATTGGGGAACTTGTTTAGCCTTTATGCCACAGTTTTTTCCGGACTTTTCAGACAAAATTTAATTATAGTTTGGGGCGCTTGTTTCAGCCAAAGATTTTAAATAAAAAATACCGTGTTTTGAAAATGGGTCGTGAAATGAATATTTTACATTCAAATACTTGTTTGACAGGGCTTTTGCGATGTAAACTCCTTGCTAAAGGGACAACAAAAAATAGGAAAATCTTAAATAACTTTAGTAAGCTTTAATGTTTCACGATAGATAAGGATTACAACACACTAAATTATTTTTGGATAGAAATTATAAAACAAGATTTCTTCTAATTTTTGATTGTTCAAACATTTTGCTTGAGTTTTGCCCTGTCAAAAACAAGTACTAATCAAACTGTATCTGAAAAGTTCAGTAAACCATTATCAGAAACAAGCGCCCCAAATTGTATTGTACCTTTATAAATTCTATAACTGGTGAACAGCAATTTTTTGTTTTAAATTAAATAAAACATGGCAGTAATTTGATTTTATAAAGCCTGACTGTCCTCTATAAATGGGACCATATATTTCAAGATAGGAAATTCACTATTGTTTGGGGCGCTTGTTTCATCCAAAGGTTTTTGGACTTTTTAGACAAAATTATAAGTTGTTTATGAAACAGACATTTTTAACGGTAAATAAAATTATCTCAAAATCGGTTGAGAAATAAAAATTTCACGCGCGAAAGCCGGTTTTAGTGGGACATTTTCAATGCAAAATTCTGCTGCATGAAAAAAAATTGAAGAAAATAAAAGGTTTTAAACTGTTGGATATTCATAAATTAAGGCGTCCTGAAAGTTTTATAGCAAAATATGAAAGCTAGCTGACGTTATTTGAAATTTCTTAATTTTCTGCTGGTCCACCCACCAACAAAATAAAATAGTAAAATTACACACAAAACATTACAAATGAGAAGGAGAAAATGAGACATGGAATTACAATTACATCAAATCAATTCTTTAGCGTTTTCCTTATTTCAAATGCTTTAAAAACATACACTCTTAAATTTTTAATTTATTTTTCATTTTTGCTGTAAAAAAAAATTCTTTTAATTTGAACATGCTCGGTCGATTCCAAAAATAGTTCTTATTATAATACACCCGCACTATGTAGCCTAGTTTAAAATAGCTCGTTATATTCAACGATATATCACTGTAACTTATATTCAACGATATATCCCAGTAACGTTTTGCAACGTTAGGAGAATAATCAAGGCAATGCGAAAGTTATCACTGTAACGTTTGCAATGCAATAGGAAAGATTTCAGATGTGTGCGTTATTTTCACATTTTAGGGGTATTAGAATAGAAATAAAACATCGTTTACTGTGAATTATCTTGTAATATATCACGATTTGTCGTTCAATTGTAAACTATAGTTTCACTGAAGTGAAATTATTCTTTACAATTGAACTCCAAACCGTGATATATTACACGATAATTCACCGTAAATGATGTTCTTTTTCTTAAATGTATATTTTTCGGATGTTTTTAAACAGATCGCAATCTAAAATGAAATGAAACTCGTATTCAAGTTTGTTGCAAAGTATACATAGTCTATCTGCTAATGGTATAATTCTAGATCTATGTCACCTACCAGTCTCTATAGCAAGGCTATGAGACGAGACAATTAATCTGGTCATCGCTATTCTAAATTTGGGTAACATATGCACTTAAGAAATAATTGAAAATCAAAACTAACAATTTATTTAAAAAATATTGCTCTCGATGAACTTTCTAAACGTTTATGCCAAGACTGTATTTTATTATCATGAACTCGTTGTTTAATTATACCTATAAAGAAAAGACACTCTGATTTAGGCACACGTAGTAAAAACCCATTATATATGCAGGAATGACTCTGTCCACAGACGTAATAAACCAGAGATGTGCAAGTTACGCATATAGAAAATACTCGAAATTTCACGTAGGCACTTTCATTTGTAACTGTATAGAAAATACTTATTTCTTGAAGCAACAGTATGCTCTGGCTTTTTTTTCTGGGGATAACCTGTCATCATACTAATGTTTATAATGTGCTACTTCGAATGTGCAAGAAGTAGTGCTGCTGTTTTTAAAATGTGAGGGTCTATGCCAACTTGACCAGTTAACTTTGAAGAATGAATCTAACTTGTGAATTTTAGAAACTCTTTGTTAGTTTTTTTCTCTTCCAGCAAAATTCCTTAGTTTGTTCAGATTAAGTATTTACAGAAATATTATTCGAAGGAATTGTAAAATAAACATAAAATTCATCAGGTATTTATTTTAGATTTCATTTTTTTTAATGATTAACTTCGTTTTTCCAGATTTGGAAAAAAAAAAGTACCATATACGTGATTAAATACATATAGTATAATTGCCATAATTGTATGTAACTACAAGTATTAACGATATACATATGTTTATACTGATAGCGCAGCGATTTGTTTGGCATGGAAGACAACAACGAGGAAGTAAATAATGAGGAACAAGCAATTCCAGAACAGCTAAATCCGTCCAAACCACAACAGATTTCCCGAACGACCACTCTCCGGAAGCGAAAAGCAGTACAAAAATCAGCTTCACAGATCTGGCATCATGTGACTGAGCATGAAATGAAAATAACGTCACTTCCTGCAACAGCGTGCAGGACTATTAATTTCAAAGCTAGACAGTCACTGTCCAGTCAAGACAAACCAAAGAAACTCCCTAAAAGGTTTGCACATCCTGCAAATGATGGCTTCTACGTCAAATCTGGCAGCATTTCTTTTTATGACGGCGAGCTTAACTTTGACAAGCTCTACAAACACCCGACCACGTTGTGCCCCTCACCGGAAGAGCACGTGTTCAGAGTGTTTGACATGAAGCACGAGCTTCCGGTCGGATGTCCAACGTGTTGGAGTGTGCAACGAAATATGTAGTTATTTCATTCGGTAAAAAAAAGGCATTCGAAGCATATGGGAAAAAACATATTCACAAAATTCACAAAATATCTAAATTCAAAAGTGCATACAGTTAAAGAGACTAACACGTCAAATAACGACAAAAATACACTACAAAACCGTTTATAAAAACTATATCCAAGTGTTCAGGTCATATAATAATGTGTATGTGCCGATTAAAAGTATAGGTTTATATTAACTGGTTCTTAAAATATCCGACACTCCAGTTTTGGGATTTGGCCTGGCTGGTTAAAGCCGTTTATATCGTGTCTATAGTGTGGATTCTCAAAATATGCAAGTTACCTCGTCGTCAGTAGGTTTACAAACGGGTTACAGCTGTATTAAAATGTGCATGTTGATGGCGGGATAGCTACTTTAACCGTATATTAATCATACAGCATATAAGTAGTATATAGCCCATATAATTATTAAATACATGCATATATATATAATCACGGTCAATGAAAACGCACCACAAAACGAATCCTTTTAAAAGTCAAAATTTGAGGTATTTTGGACAAAAGGTGATATAATCCATACGAGCCGACGTTTAACATTTGTCACGTGCATATCTGGTGCATTTCACGTTGGTGTTATGAAATGCACGTGCATTACCGGTTTTCATTAGTTTCATCGCACAAAGGAATTATTTTCTCCAAAACATTATACCGTCAGACGTCAAACAATACGGAGGCCAGTAAAATCATATGGAATTTATTCCGATACAGATTAATGCAGCTGGAAATTTAGTGGAACAGTTTTCTTTTTATGATTATCCATAGTAAACAGTGTTAGATGGCAAGGTAAATAACTGCGTAACTGCTTGCCATAAAAGCCTACCAATAAACATGCGAGAAAAGTTAGGTATCAAGATTCAATTCTTAAATATTTTTTT
This sequence comes from Cyrtodaria siliqua, assembly GCA_037043455.1. Taxonomy (NCBI): domain Eukaryota; kingdom Metazoa; phylum Mollusca; class Bivalvia; order Adapedonta; family Hiatellidae; genus Cyrtodaria; species Cyrtodaria siliqua. The sequence continues at coordinate 51,833 of JAWPHD010013558.1, read as the reverse complement.
TAATTCAGCAATTTTATTTCAAATGGTGTGCGAATAATAGAACAGCATAAACATATTGAGTTAATGGTGCGTTTTCATTGACCGTGAGTATATAGATATATTGGTTCTAACAAATAAAAAATAAACAGACATAGCATGTAAACAAGCATATCACAAAGTTCCTTCCGGGTTTAATCTAATGTTGGTAGAACTTGTTACCCAACCCATTGTCATTATAATATTTCTATCGTATATATGTTTATATTTGCTCTGTATGTAAAATATTGGCAATAAAATATGTTTAAATCAAACCAAATATTGTTGTGAACATAGCATAGCCAACAAGTTGGATGCGATTTTAAACAAGGCATCCAATGGTTTGGTATTCTTCTCTTTTATAACTATATGGCCTCTACGTGTAGAAAAGAGAAGGCACAACTGGGATGAAGAATAATAACGGGAACACATATAAACATGTGCGTATGTGTTTTATTGAAGAAATAACAAAACACATTTTGTAAATGAACGATATGGCCGTTTGTATGACTGTAAATGTAGCTATAAATGAATTTTAAGCAAGGACAAATTACAAAACAGTTGAAATGTTCAAAAGTAATTGGCTAGCACAAAACAATAATGGGTTTGAAGGCTAATAGTGGTTAATTGCTGATTTAAAGGGACTGGAAGCGATCTGGACGTATTATGGGTGTTAATTCAAATCCGAATAAAACCAGCATTATGTGTTTCAGTTTCATGTTTAATGCATATAGGCCACGTGATCCGTACGATTTAATTATAGTTGATGAAATTGATTGGTCTGAAAAACTAGACGACTCGACAAGTTTTTGTTATATAATTATCAATATTAATTCATATGATGATTTAAGATTCTTAGAAATTATTTTTTGTTTTGTGATCGAAGTACATTTTATTTGAATTATATGTACAAGTGTTAGCAATATAATCGCCATTTAAATTAATATTTATGATTTAGCAACAAAAACCAGCCGAATCGTTGGGTTTTCCAGACCAAACATTTTCATAAATAATAATTCAGCTGAACTAATTATGCGGCTTAATAATGCATATGCATATTTCATATGCAACTGAAGCACATAATAAGGTTTGTCATGCAGATATGCACTTTTCTGCCTAATAAAGGGGTGACCTATTAAATTTTGCTTTATTGGGCGCTGACCAATAGAGCAAATCAATGCGGAATCCCTCGGCGTTTATTGTACATAACGTTATCTGACGTAATGCTTGTAACGTTGCCTGACGTCATAAAACAAACAAAAAACAACAACATGGCGGCGTCCTCGATAAGCGTAACATTCTGGAAAATAGGTAATAATAGTAATTCATACAAAAAATGTGGATAAACTACATGATAAATAGAATATTATGTCAGTGTCTTTTACTATCAAGTTTATTAGGCTCGGCACGAAAACGAAGAATGGCTCGTTTTCTAAGCCTCGCCTAATAAACTTGATAGTAAAAGAGCCTCGCCATTCTTCGTTTTCTAAGCCTCGCCTAATAAACTTGATAGAAAAAGGCACTGACATAATATTCTCTATATACGCACCAATTAATCTACCGGATCGCCTTAAACTCTATAAAAAAAGAAATTAACACTGTTTATCATTTAACTTAATGTATTAAATATGCATTATATAAGCCCCATAATTCGGTTGAATTATTATTTATGAATTATTTGATTTATTCATGGGTATACAGGTATGTAGATCTATGATTTATTACACAATAGATTGCGCTTCATGTTTATTATAAAGCCATGGAATATGCATAGTTTAGTTAACTGTGCTATTGCGGTGTATATTCTTTATTGAACTGCTGGTATCCATTTGTCATAATGCTTTTATAAGTTGAGTCGAACAACATTCTGTTTATTAATGGTAATATTACTTATAAAATTAGAATATACATGCTCAATACATAAATTAAGCAGTGAAATAAAAGTGGTATTTCATACATGTTAGATATAATAGGATTATTACTAGAGTAACGTGTTCTGAAAGTTTGTATCGCCTCGAGTAGGTAAATGACAGATCAAGGATCTCACGAGAGGCGGAGCCTCCAGTGTGATCCTTGATCTCGAGTTCATAGTCTACTGTTTTCAACATGTTATACAATGGTACACCAAACTTATTTGACACTTCTTCAAAATAGAAATTACGTATTGTAGTGATGCCAGGAAGTTTACACTCTGTTAGTAGATGTTTCAGCTCAGGTCACATTTGGAGCCGGAAGTCTGAGTTTGTGGTAATTAATACAAACGACTGAACAAAAGCTTTAGAGGTCGTCAATATATGACATTCTTTTTTAAGAAATAAGCATTTTGCATAACTAAGCTAACTAAAAATAAAAAATAAAAACTTTCGCAAACATAGGGGATTTTATTTGTGTAATACCAAGTTGCATGAATGACGCATACATGTATAAATAAAAACAAGAATCTAACTGAGAATTTTTTTTATTGACATCGATGACGTCGCCGAAAATGATACTGTTTTCTGCATATAATTATTATGAGGATAATATACAAGAAAAAGAACATAAACGTGATCAAACTTCAATATTAAATATAAAGTTTTCTCATTTCTCGATGAAATAAATATGTTAAAATATGTCCAAAACAACAAAATTAATATCCTCTAAATATGTCTTCATTTTTAGTTAAACCTTAGAACTGTTCAAATTTAAATACTAGTATATTAAAATGTGTGCGTTGAGTGTGAAATGCTGTATTTAACTAACTTAAACAAATGCTATAAAAAACAACAACCAAAAACGATAATGTTGCTGTATGTATTAAAGTAAGTGTTGTCTTACTCGGAAATACTAAAAAAAGAGTTTAATTATCTTTAATGAGTAAATAATTAACAAGGTCAGCGTTTTCTCAAAGCTCAGCGTTTTGCTCGTCGATTTTGAGTCAGCGCATCATCAGATCATCAACAGTATCAGTAGAATTTAGAAAAAGTCAGCGTTTTATTAATATTTTCGGCTCACATTTTCATCAACAATAGACATTCAAACCCCCTAATTCAGTTGACTTACTAGATAACGAAGTATTGTAGGTATTTAAAAACGATAACTTAACGATGATTAAAATAAGGTTATTATATACACAGTCAAGGTCAAAACCAGGACCTGTTTAGTCCCTGGTAAAACCTGGGATGATAATTAATCCCTGGTCTGTATCTGTATCTGTATGGTACACGTTTCCGTCACAATTGACGATTACAACGCGGGTTGGTTGCGCATTAATTAATATCAAATATGGTAAAACTCATAAAAGGTCAGTGTTTTCTTCCTATTTTCAACTTAAAAATAAACCATTAAAAACAAAATCAAAAACGCTAATTTTGCTATGTGTATTCAAATATACGTTGTTTTACATATTATGTCACTGCTTTAATAGAAATAACAGAAAAAGTGATTAATTATCTTTAATAAATAAATAATTAACAAAGTCAGCGTTTTCCTCGCCATTTTGTGTCAGCGCGTAGCTGACGTCCTCACCAAAGTTAGCGAATAGTTTCACTCATTATCTAGCGACATTTACCATCTTCGGGTTGAATTTGCTTGGGACCGAAGTAGTAGTTAGAATGAGTTACCGAACCCTACCGGAAAATACTTATAATGTACAACTATTTATTTTTATTTGTAAATTTAAAAACTAAGTTTAAAACATAAATTATATTATCAGGGCTCGTTATTTATTTAATCAAACTTGAATCATGTATTATGTGAAGTTATTTTTGTTCAAGTGCCTGTGTGTTTCTGAACGTTCACTTGGACATCACGTATTTGAGTCCTTTTCCGGTTGTCGGCCAAGAGAATCAAGTTGGTATTTACTTATATGTTGTCATATCCGCTGTCATCTACCATTTCATATGGTTGATAAACGAACTAAATGCTATTTAAACTTAACGAACAACCTTTTTAAAGGTGTTGAACTTTATTTCTTATATTTTACTGTCCAGCAAGATGTAAAACTTGCACGTTTTTGTGCAACCTGTAAGGTAAACATAATTCGCGGATATTTTATTGCATATTCACCAATGTCTCGTGTAATTCTTTACTTCTTTATATGTTGCACACTATAATTATTGCATTATAAATGTTGAGTTTACACAAATGGCGTATGCGATCAATGACAAGATTCATAGACCTACTTGCCATTTTGCTATTGTCCTCTGAGGGCTGGACAAATAAATTATTTGGGTATCGGACGGCTTCTAACTGGAGATAAATGTTTACTAGCGATACTTCCCTAGCTCATTTCTGATCGTCATAGTTGCTGGAAGAATTTAGCAATTTTGGCTTTAAATTAAGCGTGCAGCAGTATACCGTGCCCCAGATAACTTTTGGACCTATTGGGTATTTCACTCATGAAATTAAAATTGAGTGAATTTCAAATTTTCTAAATAATAGGGTGATTTGGGAATCAAATGTAAAACAAGTATGGAAACTTTATACCCGTCTTTATGTGAGCGTTATTGAGTCTTTATTCATGGCAGTGGTTTGTCGATGATTAATCATTATAAATGATTAATTTCCATAGAAACACTAATCACATGTGTTTCGACATTTTAATCGTCTGCACAACGCAAACGCTTTCAAAAGTAAACAAGAAAACGCCCAGACGACTACACAATAGTATAGACTGGTATAGCGGACATATTCAACTATATAGCTCTCTCTTTTACTGCTCCACTTTATCGATAATTATGTAACGTCCCAGCCAAGATAAACACCCGAAGTAAAATCTGCTGTTTGTAAATATTGGAATACGCAACGAAAACATCGATCATTTGAACACTTTGTTGATACTCTCGAAAATTAAAATGTTTGAGTGAAAAGGATATTGCTTGCGTATCTGGTACGCATGTCAGGGAAATTAATTGGGTGCTGGGCAATTTTAATTGAGTGAAATACGCAGATACGATGCTTATCTGTTGCACCGAGTATACAGAGATAGATGGATTTGTTGTCATAATACTGAATAAATCCAGTGCCCCAGATAACTTTTGGACCTATTGGGTATTTCACTCATGAAATTAAAATTGAGTGAATTTCAAATTTGGTGATTTGGGAATCAAATGTAAAACAAGCAAGGTAACTTACTCGTCTTTATGTGAGCTTTATTGACTTGTTATTCATTATTATGGATTAATTTCCATAGAAACACTAATCATGTGTTAATTTCAGAAGTGTTTCTTAACGGTAACTCGCTTTTCGGTTTACGTTCTCGTTTTGACATTTTACTCAACATTTTGTAAGTTAGGGTGAGGTAAAAGCCTATTTTTTTTTTTCTTGGGATTTTTTTCTCGATAATTCGGGAAAAAAATACACTTTTTCATTGGGAACGGGTCTGTTTTTCGGTCCCATGGGACACCTAGAAAAAGCCCAATATTTGCATATATGAATGGTGACGTCACCGGTAAATGTTGGTAAAACCTTTGGTTTGATTGTACAAGAGGACCGTTTACAAATTTGCTTTTAAAATTATATCTGTTGAGAAACCTTTGAAAAACTTGCGTGGTGGCATAGTAATTTTTTTCTTTTCACTTTTTCAGGGCCTTCATAATGAAGTTAAACAAGCTGACCTCGTCTTCCAGACGAAAGAGCAGGAGGCGTCACTTCAATGCACCATCTCACATTCGCAGGAAGCTCATGAGTTCTCCATTGTCGAAAGAACTGAGAACGAAGTACAACGTACGATCTATCCCAATTAGAAAGGATGATGAAGTGCAGGTAGTTGAAATATGTTTTTGTTTTGCTGTAAATTGTAATAAAAGTGGGGAGGGTGTGCGGCACATAGTTGTGTTCATGTGGTTTCAGGTTGTTTTTTTACAAATAGGGGAAGGCGCCCAGGCCCTTTCAGAGGGGAAAAAACGCGCGATTTAGGGGAAACATTTTCTTGCGATAATTTTGCCGGTTGTGCGACATCGCTGATAAAAGTTCACAAAATATACCGGAAACCACTACAGTTACTTCCCTTGTTATTAGTCATTGTCGTAAAGTGTTCTACGATAACCAATTGCGAAGCGTCGAAGGCGATTTATCTTTTTTTTGTCCGTGTTTTTTTTATTTTTTTATTTTTTTAAAAATAGGGGGAAAATGTAGGTTCCCCAGATAGGGGAATAGTAAAAAAAAAACCTGGGTTTACACAGTGGTTGTGTGTGTGTCTTGACATTTTTAATAAAAGGCTTTGTAGATTACAACAAGTTTGCATCTAATTTATAACTAGTAGATAAAGCATTGAATGATTTTTTTATAGCAGAGAGTTGACTGGATTGCTTATATGTTGAAACTATATTACAGGTTGTCCGAGGACATTACAAGGGACAACAAGTCGGCAAAGTTGTTCAATGCTACAGAAAAAAGTTTGTCGTATATATTGAGAGAATCCAGAGAGAAAAAGCTAATGGCGCTTCTGTCAATGTTGGCATACACCCATCTAAAGTAAGTTATATATTTTATTGTGTAGCCTGCCTAGAATGGCAGACACTTGGGGGTCCTTTTAGACATGCGAATAATGGCTCATGGTAGTATGTACCTACCATGATTCCTTGTGCTTTAATTATCCGCAGGACCCCTTACCGAACCCCATACGCACTTGTCCGGCGAGGTTTCAGAAGGCATCATGCAATGCCTGCATAAACTATTAAACAACCACTATATTTAAGTAGAACAAAACTTAAATACCACAGCTGCATGCAGAAAACTCCCGAAAGAAAGAAAATACATGCCGAAATTGTCGATGATCGAAGGCCACTGTCAATCTTCGGCATTTCCATTGTTTACGTTTAAAATAATCTCGTATGACTTCTCGTTTCGTATTTGGAAACTTTAGCCCCGCTCTTCTCACACACCGGACACTTTCCTGTTAACATTTTCGATTTGTGTCAGCTGTGGGAGGGTTTACGTTTCCAAATAAGGAACAACACCATGCGTTAAATTTTAAATGGTAAACTTTTAAGAAAAATGTGTGCTGATGAAACACGGAGTCGGGTCACAAAAATCCCTAAATCGACGAGATATTCTCTGGACGAGTGATCTAATCATTGGTTACTCTCCTTACCCACTAAACTACACTTATATTTTTGTCCACTAGTATTTAAAGGTAAAGTCACATTCCCCCGTACTCGTAGTTTAGATTCTAAATGTACTAAACTACTCAAAAGGGGGAGACATCAATGTTTGGTATAGCTGGATGAGTGACCCAACCATTGGTTACTCTCCTTACCCACTAAACTACACTTATATTTTTGTCCACAAGTATTTAAAGGTAACAAAACAGTCCATCATTCCCCCGTACTCGTAGTTTTGATTCCAAATGTACTAAACTACTCAAAAGGGGGAGACATCAATGTTTGGTATAGCTGGACGAGTGACCCAACCATTGGTTACTCTCCTTACCCACTAAACTACACTTATATTTTTGTCCACTAGTATTTAAAGGTAACAAAGTGACTCATCAATGATCATTCCCCCGTACTCGTAGTTTTGATTCCAAATGTACCTAACTACTCAAAAGGGGGATACATCAATGTTTGGTATAGCTGGACGAGTGACCCAACCATTGGTTACTCTCCTTACCCACTAAACTACACTTATATTTTTGTCCACTAGTATTTAAAAGTAACAAAACAGTCCATCATTCCCCAGTACTCATAGTTTTGATTCCAAATGTACCTAACTACTCAAAAAGGGGAGATATTAGTGTTTGGTATAGCTGGACGAGTGACCCAACCATTGGTTACTCTCCTTACCCACTAAACTACACTTATATTTTTGTCCACTAGTATTTAAAGGTAACAAAGTGACCCATCAATGATCATTCCCCCGTACTCGTAGTTTTGATTCCAAATGCACCTAACTACTCAAAAGGGGGAGACATCAATGTTTGGTAAGCTGGACGAGTGACCCAACCATTGGTTACTCTCCTTACCCACTAAACTACACTTACATTTTTTGTCCACAAGTATTTAAAGGTAACACAACAGTCCATCATTCCCCCGTACTCGTAGTTTTGATTCCAAATGTACCTAACTACTCAAAAGGGGGATATATCAGTGTTTGGTATAGCTGGACGAGTGACCCAACCATTGGTTACTCTCCTTACCCACTAAACTACACTTATCTTTTTGTTCCCTAGTATTTTAATAAAGGTAACAAAACAGTCCATCATTTCCCGGTACTCGTAGTTTTGATTCCAAATGTACCCAACTATTCAAAAGTGGGAGATATCAGTGTTTGGTATAGCTGGCCGAGTGACCCAACCATTGGTTACTCTCCTTACCCACTAAACTACACTTATATTTTTGTCCACTAGTATTTTAATAAAGGTAACAAAACAGTCCATCATTCCCCCGTACTCGTAGTTCTGATTCCAAATGTACCTAACTACTCAAAAGGGGGAGATATCAGTGTTTGGTATAGCTGGACGAGTGACCCAACCATTGGTTACTCTCCTTACCCACTAAACTACACTTATATTTTTGTCCACTAGTATTTAAAGGTAACAAAGTGACTCATCAATGATCATTCCCCCGTACTCGTAGTTTTGATTCCAAATGTACCTAACTACTCAAAAGGGGGATACATCAATGTTTGGTATAGCTGGACGAGTGACCCAACCATTGGTTACTCTCCTTACCCACTAAACTACACTTATATTTTTGTCCACTAGTATTTAAAAGTAACAAAACAGTCCATCATTCCCCAGTACTCATAGTTTTGATTCCAAATGTACCTAACTACTCAAAAAAGGGAGATATTAGTGTTTGGTATAGCTGGACGAGTGACCCAACCATTGGTTACTCTCCTTACCCACTAAACTACACTTATATTTTTGTCCACTAGTATTTAAAGGTAACAAAGTGACCCATCAATGATCATTCCCCCGTACTCGTAGTTTTGATTCCAAATGCACCTAACTTCTCAAAAGGGGGAGACATCAATGTTTGGTAAGCTGGACGAGTGACCCAACCATTGGTTACTCTCCTTACCCACTAAACTACACTTACATTTTTTGTCCACAAGTATTTAAAGGTAACACAACAGTCCATCATTCCCCCGTACTCGTAGTTTTGATTCCAAATGTACCTAACTACTCAAAAGGGGGAGATATCAGTGTTTGGTATAGCTGGACGAGTGACCCAACCATTGGTTACTCTCCTTACCCACTAAACTACACTTCTATTTTTGTCCACAAGTATTTAAAGGTAAAAAAACAGTCCATCATTCTCCCGTACTCGTAGTTTTGATTCCAAATGTACCTAACTACTCAAAAGGGGGAGACATCAATGTTTGGTATAGCTGGACGAGTGACCCAACCATTGGTTACTCTCCTTACCCACTAAACTACACTTATATTTTTGTCCACAAGTATTTAAATGTAATAAAAATTACCCATCATTCCCCCGTACTCGTAGTTTTGATTCCAAATGTACCCAACTACTCAAAAGGGGGAGACGGCAATGTTGGGTATAGCTTGACGAGTGACCCAACCATTGGTTACTCTCCTTACCCACTAAACTACACTTATATTTTTGTCCACTAGTATTTAAAGGTAACAAAGTGACTCATCAATGATCATTCCCCCGTACTCGTAGTTTTGATTCCAAATGTACCTAACTACTCAAAAGGGGGATACATCAATGTTTGGTATAGCTGGACGAGTGACCCAACCATTGGTTACTCTCCTTACCCACTAAACTACACTTATATTTTTGTCCACTAGTATTTAAAAGTAACAAAACAGTCCATCATTCCCCAGTACTCATAGTTTTGATTCCAAATGTACCTAACTACTCAAAAAGGGGAGATATTAGTGTTTGGTATAGCTGGACGAGTGACCCAACCATTGGTTACTCTCCTTACCCACTAAACTACACTTATATTTTTGTCCACTAGTATTTAAAGGTAACAAAGTGACCCATCAATGATCATTCCCCCGTACTCGTAGTTTTGATTCCAAATGCACCTAACTACTCAAAAGGGGGAGACATCAATGTTTGGTAAGCTGGACGAGTGACCCAACCATTGGTTACTCTCCTTACCCACTAAACTACACTTACATTTTTTGTCCACAAGTATTTAAAGGTAACACAACAGTCCATCATTCCCCCGTACTCGTAGTTTTGATTCCAAATGTACCTAACTACTCAAAAGGGGGAGATATCAGTGTTTGGTATAGCTGGACGAGTGACCCAACCATTGGTTACTCTCCTTACCCACTAAACTACACTTCTATTTTTGTCCACAAGTATTTAAAGGTAACAAAACAGTCCATCATTCTCCCGTACTCGTAGTTTTGATTCCAAATGTACCTAACTACTCAAAAGGGGGAGACATCAATGTTTGGTATAGCTGGACGAGTGACCCAACCATTGGTTACTCTCCTTACCGACTAAACTACACTTATATTTTTGTCCACAAGTATTTAAATGTAATAAAAATTACCCATCATTCCCCCGTACTCGTAGTTTTGATTCCAAATGTACCCAACTACTCAAAAGGGGGAGACGGCAATGTTGGGTATAGCTTGACGAGTGACCCAACCATTGGTTACTCTCCTTACCCACTAAACTACACTTATATTTTTGTCCACAAGTATTTAAAGGTAACAAAACAGTCCATCATTCCCCCGTACTCGTTTTGATTCCAAATGTACCTAACTACTCAAAAGGGGGAGACGTCAATGTTTGGTATAGCTGGACGAGTGACCCAACCATTGGTTACTCTCCTTACCCTCTAATTTCTGAACTACACATATTTTTGTCCACTAGAATTTAAAGGTCATAAAACAGTCCATCATTCCCCCGTACTCGTAGTTTTGATTCCAAATGTACTTAACTACTCAAAAGGGGGATACATCAATGTTTGGTATAGCTGGATGAGTGATCTAACAATTGGTTACTCTCCTTACCCACTAAACTACACTTGTATTTCACCAACATTTGAAGGTGTAACGGTGCACCAGTCCATTTTTTCCAACAATGCTATAGTAAGCACTACACTAAAAATTAGATAAATGGGGATTACTTTGTTGTCTTCCGGTGTCACAAAACTTTGGGTATCACCTAATTTCTTAGGTGCTGGCATAACCCAGTGGATAAGCACGATGGACTTCAAAGCCAAAAGAGTCGAGGGTTTAAGCCTCTTTGGTGCAACTGATTTTCGTTGGGTGTGTTCTTGGGCAAAACATTTGCCCTTATATGGGGATGTACATCGTGTGGTCCCGTGTATTGGAAGTCTTTCATTAAGTTTTTCTTTGGTGCATGTTAAAAAAACATAGGAATTATTTGTCAGTAAGCATAGAGCAGGTTCCTGGATTTCTATGCAACCATTAAATTTAATGTGTTGATGAGCGTTAAACAACAGTTCAACAGTACAAAATGCTAAAACATGTAGTGTGTTGATACTAAAGTCACTTCTATTGATTTTGGGTGGAGTTTGTACATTTACAACATTTGTTTGTTTATTGCAGGTTGTTGTTGTTAAACTGAAAATGGACAAAGATCGAAAGCGTATCCTTGAGCGCAAGGCCAGATCTAGGCAGGTTGCAGACAAGGGCAAACACACCGAGGAATCCATCATGGAAACGTCATAGTTGTCTCCCTTTAAACTGTATGCACAAAATAAAGAGAAAAAACACAAGTGATAGTGTTATGTTGTTTCTCCTACACTTCTGGCTTTTTATCCGTCCGTTTGAAAAAAAAGGGATGTATTATGGTATGGGGTTGTTCGTTGGTCCATAAAGAGTCGTCGTTCTGTTCAATAGCTTCGAAAGTAAAATGCCCACAGTCATGCAACTTTAAACCACTGCCCTTGGTGAGACTTAGTAACTAACTTATAACGGGTACTTTGCCTTGGTGAGATGAGGAAGCTTTTTGGGGTCGATTGGCAAAGGTAAAAGGTCAAGATCGCCACGACCTACTCATTCCGCAAGATAACTGCCCAAGTACGGTAGGCCAGTCGCCTCTAACTGGTATGCATATAAATGCTTTCCACGCGATTAACTGCCAACGTGCAACACCCAGGCTCGTGGAACTTCATTGGTATGTTGCCCTTGGAGAAGACTTAATGCAATGGCTGCATAATGACCTAACCTTAAATATCACCTGTCCATACATAAAACTCGCCAAGAAGGATATTGTGTCAAAAACCCAAACATGGTAGCATCCAGTGTGCGATTATTTGAGAGGAAATCATTGATTTATTCAAGAACAACAGAAAATATAGTTACTAAAAAATTACTAGATCGGTGTGATATCGTGCTCTGATGAGTTCAATGCACATGTACTATTGAAGACCCAATCTTGCCATTAACGGGCTAATTTTACAACGTACACCGTTTCTAAACCTACTGATGACAAGGTATATATACATGTAAGTTAATATTTTGAGAATCCAAAATCTAGAGACCTACCGTAATATAACTTAAAACAGCAGACCAAACCCAAAAACAGGAGCGTCAAGATTTACTCGAAATTTATTACATTGCTTAAATATAAGCTATAGTTACAGAACCTGTCTGTCTTGTTTATTAATGGGGATCACTTGTGGGAAATTCTATTTAATTGTTCCAGTAGTTAGTGCATACCAAATTGTTATGGATGTCAACGAGTGTGTGATTGCAAAACTCACACCTACTTAGAATAATTGAGCTAAAAAATGCCCCAGTGGTTCATTATTGGTCCACTTCCGGAGGGACAGGACAATAGGTTTGCAGAATATCCCTCATTCTGTCGGACGAAGTCGTGAACTGGCTATAACTTTTTGATCATTAAACCCATGCTTAACGACGTCGGTAGACACAACCTTGTCTACTCCACAACTCCTCTCCCCCTGAAGCAAATCTCATAAAACTTCATTTCATGGGTGGACTGCCTGTGATGAGAGGACGACTCGTGTTGGTTGAGAGTGTTGGTTTTGAGATCAGTAGGTCAAATCCTCCGGGATCCGATAATGAAAAACCTTGTCCGCTCCATAATTCTTCTCCCCTGAAGGAAATCTCATGAAACTTCATAGGTGAACTGTCTGTGGTGAGAGGATGACCCCTATTGATTTTGAGGTCAAAGGTCAAGGTCACCGGGACCCGATAATGAAAAACCTTGTCGCTCCAACTCTCCCTCTGAAGCAAATCTCATGAAACTAGGTGAATTGCCTGTGGTGAGCGGATGACCCCTATTGACTGATTTTGAGGTCAGTAGGCCAAAGGTCAAGGTCACCAGGACCCGATAATGTAAAACCTTGTCCGCTCCATAATTCCACTCCCTCGGAAGCAAATCTCATGGAACTTCATAGGTGGGCTGCCTGTGGTGAGCCTCGTATTGATTTTGAGGTCCACTCGGTCTTTACTCAAACGGTAGGGTGGGTAATGGGGGATATATTTGTCACCCTTAAAAGGCGACATCTCTAGTTAGATTCTAATAATATTATACACAAGTGTTCACCATGAGATGATGTGTGGTGATCAACATCCACATCCTTGCGTCAAAGTCACAAGACACTTTGAAGGTCATTGATGTAGTTTTATATTCTGGGCTATAACCTTTTTATCGATCATTCCGATTCCAATAATATTATACACGAATGTTATCACCATACAATGATGTGGCGCTACAAACTCCTAGGTCCATAACTTCAAGGTCACGCTAAGACAGAAGATTATTGTAATTTTTACAATACTATCTCCAACAAGACCTACTACAGTAATATTACCATGCGTCTCGCCAAACAGCTAAGTCACACTAGGCAGGTTTTTTACCTTTTAAAAAAGGGGCAAAAATTCGGCTACTTTACAATTCATTTTTAGCTCTACTGGCCGCTTATGCGATCACTTTTCGTCCGTCTGTTAGCACATGGTTCGCACAGACTTGAAAAGGCCCTAGATTTTGATGAGTTGCTTGAAAAGACCCTAAATTGCATGTCAGGCCCTAAATTTACTCTATACGGCCCTAAAAATTAGTTTTGGTGGCCCTAAATTTCATTTCGCACATTATTTGGGCTGTCAAGGTGTTGTTGCTTCTAAAAATAGAATGAATTCAAGAACGACAACTCCTACGAAATTTCTAAAAATAGAATGAATTCAAGAACGGCAACTCCTACGAAATTAGATTTGTACTATTGTACATCGTACTCAGTTTGTTTCATACTCAGTTATATTTCAGAGGGGAAGTTATTAGCCAGCCAACGACTGAGCCAACCTTGCAGCCGTTTTTGAAAAATCACGGCCAATATTTGGTGGAGTGGGTGGGGTATAATTAAAAAAAAAATAATTTTTTTTTGGCTAAACCACAGGTATTCGGGGAGTAGCTTAGACTTACACTTGAATTTTTCGGGAAAAAAAACAAACATCATTTAAATACTAATCAAACATTAAAAACACAAATTTAAAAAAAAAAATATATATATTTTTTTTTTTTTTTTTTTTTAAATTTGTGTTTTTAATGTTTGATTAGTATTTAAATGATGTTGTTGTTTTTTTCTGAAAAATTCAAGTGTAAGTCTAAGCTACTCCCGAATACCTGAAAACTTGTTTAATCTTAGGTAGGTCCAGGTTTATTGGCTATAAATACAGTAAAACCCAGCTAATGCAACCGCTTACAATATACACATTTAGTGTTTTTTTTACAGGTGACTGCTTAATGCAGCACTATAGTTTGCAGAAAGCTATTAGAGGAGCTTTCTACAATACTATCATGCTGCATTAGGCTGCCACCTATCTTCTTGTAGGGGTCACTTTAGAGGGGTTTTACTGTAGCAGTAAGCAGGAATTTTAGTCAAATGCATAAGTATGCTATAAATATTCATAATTGAGGCCCTAAATTTAGCGAAAATGTCCCTAAAAAGGCCCTAAATTTAGGTTTGAAAAGTCTGTATGAACCATGTAGCAATTTTATAAAATCGACATCTCCTCTGAAACCGCTTGAAGGATTTGGATGAAAATTCATCACAATGTTACTTGGGAGGACCCCTCTCAGATTTGTTTTTTGCGGCCGCCAGTCATCTAAGATGGCCGCCATGGCTAAAACTAGGTCAAATTTACGGAAATTTCAAATAACATCTCCGAAACCACTTATTCCATTCTACTGAAATATCGTATACATGTTCCTTGGGTTGGCTTCTATCAAGTTTGTGTTTTTCGTTATCGTCAAATAATCAAAATGGCCGCCCGGGCGACCCAAAGTTTACATCGAGATATAAAGGAAAAGGTTAAAAATTACATCTTCTCTGAAACCGCCTGAAAGATTTTGATGAAACTTGAGCACAATGATATTTGGGATAGTCCCTCTCAGATTTGTTTTTTCCATTCTAGTTAAATATCATGTTGTTGGCCTCTGTCAAGTTTGTGTTTTTCGTTGTCGTCAAATATTCAAAATGGCCGCCACGATAACCCAAAGTTTACATAGAGTTATATATAGGAAACATGTTTCTTGGGTTGGCCTCTATCATGTTTATGTTTTTGAATCACATCATACAAGTAGAGCGTCTACAGGCCCTCTTGGGCCTCTTGTTTAGCCAAAGGCCAGCAGAGCCTATGGGATGCAGAGTTGTCCGTCCGTCCGTCGTTAACTTTTGTCTCAAGACGATAGGGCCTTCATTTTTCATCCGATCTTTACCAAACTTTAACAGGTTAATATCAATGAAAGCTCGGACAAGTTCGAAAACCAGCCAGATCGGAGTTATGGCCCTTGATTTAGTTAAAATACTATATTGCTATATTTTCCTCGTTGAGACGATAGTGCCTTCATTTTTAGCTCGACTGCTGATCTCTCTGATCAGAGATCAGCAGAGCTTATGCCGTGGAGCGGCGTCCATCTGTCCTTAAACTTTTATTTGTAGCGACTACTCCTCTGAAACTACTGGATGGGGATATTCATGAAACTTTACAGAAATGTTGCCCATAAAGTCTAGTTGATCCTAGCAAAAATTCATGTTGATGTGAAATCCAAGATGGCCGCCAAAGCTAAAAATAGAGTTTTAGAATACAAGTTTGTAGCGACTACTTCTTGAAAACTATTAAGTGATATTGATATGGGATTTTTTCTAAAATGATCAGCATGACTTGATGTTGGTCCTTGTCAAAAATCGTTTTGATTCGACGTTAAACATGGCTGCCAGCGGCCATCTTTGTTTACATAGAGTTATATAGTAAAAACTTGTAGCGACTACTCCTCTGAAACTACGTGGCGGATTTTCATGAAACTTTACAGGAATGTTGCTCTTGATGTCTAATTGATCCTAGAAAAAGTTCAGATTGGCCAGAAATTCAAGATGGCCGTCACAGCTAAAAATAGATTTTTAAAAAATAAGTTTGTTGCGACTACTTCTTGAAAACTAAAAGTGATATTGATATGGGACTTTTTCTAAAATGATCAGCATGACATGATGTTGATCCGAGTCGAACATTACTTTGATTCGACGTTAAACATGGCTGCCAGTGGCCATCTTTGGTTACATAGAGTTATATAGTAAAAACTTGTAGCGACTACTCCTCTGAAACTACTTTACGGATGTTCATGAAACTTCACACGAATGTTGCTCTTGAAGTCTAGTTGATCCTAGAAAAATTTCAGGCTCGCCGGAAATTCAGGATGGCCGCCACAGCTAAAAATAGATTTAAAATAAGTAAGTTTGTAGCGACTACGTCTTGAAAACTATAAGAGATATTGATATGGGACTTAAAATGATCAGATGACATGATGTTGGTCCTTGTCGAAAATCGTTTTGATTCGACGTTAAACATGGCTGCCAGCGGCCATCTTTGTTTACATAGAGTTATATAGTAAAAACTTGTAGCGACTACTCCTCTGAAACTACTTGACGGATGTTCATAAAACTTCACAGGAATGTTGCTCTTGATGTCTAGTTGATCAGGTCGGCTGGAAATTCAAGATGGTCACCACAGCTAAAAATAGAGTTTTAAAATACAAGTTTGTAGCGACTTCTTCTTGAAAACTATAAGTGATATTGATATGGGACTTTTTCTAAAATGATCAGCATGACATGATGTTGATCCTTGTCAAAAATCGTTTTGATTTAACGTTAAACATGGCTGCCAGTGGCCATCTTTGTTTACATAGAGTTATATAGTAAAAACTTGTAGCGACTACTCCTCTGAAACTACTTGGTGGATTGTCATGAAACTTTACAGGAATGTTGCTCTTGAAGTCTAATTGATCCTAGCAAAATTTCAGATCGGCCAGAAATTCAAGATGGCCGTCACAGCTAAAAATAGGTTTTTAAAAAATAAGTTTGTAGCGACTACTTCTTGAAAACTATAAGTGATATTGATATGGGACTTTTTCTAAAATGATCAGCATGACATGATGTTGATCCTTGTGGAAAATTATTTTGATTCGACATTAAACATGGCTGCCAGTGGCCATCTTTGGTTACATAGTTATATTGTAAAAACTTGTAGCGACTACTCCTCTGAAACTACTTGACGGATGTTCTTGAAACTTCACAGGACTGTTGCTCTTGATGTCTAGTTGATCCTAGAAAAATTTCAGGTCGGCCGGAAATTCAAGATGGCTGCCACAGCTAAAAATAGATTTAAAATAAATTAGTTTGTAGCGACTACTTCTTGAAAACTATAAGAGATATTGATATGGGACTTTTTCTAAAATGATCAGTATGACATGATGTTGGTCCTTGTCGAAAATCGTTTTGATTTGACGTTAAACATGGCTGCCAGCGGCCATCTTTGTTTACATAGAGTTATATAATGAAAACTTGTAGCGACTACTTCTCTGAAACTACTTGACTGATTTTCATGAAACTTCACAGGAATGTTGCTCTTAATGTCTAATTGATCCTAGCAAAATTTCAGGTCGGCCGGAAATTCAAGATGGCCGCAACGGTTAAAAATAGATTTTCAAAAAACAAGTCTGTAGCGACTACTTCCTGAAATCAAAATCAATCAGTAGAGCTTCAAGGTCATTGACCTCTTGTTATATTTGTACTACTGTATTTTTTCCGCCGACATATACTTTTATTTATTAGTGCTCAAGCTGTTCCTGTGACAAAACCAACGTCTGAAAACTCAGTAATTTGAGTCATTGTGTGGAAAAAACATCATTTTACATACACGGACACAAAGTTAATGTCAGAAACCAGTGATTTTGGCCTTTATGATTTTACCAAATATGTACTGAAATATCTTCACATATTCCTCATTTATTTGAAACTTACAAAAGCAGTAATTTTAGATGCAATAATAAGTAAAGAAAATACTTTTGCTCATGTGTTGAGAAAAACATTGGTTTGTTTGTAAATATATATACTGTAAGTCTTAGTACTGAAATAAATAAAACAAGTTTGTGTGAATATTTTTACTGGAAAAAATCCAGAAATTTAAAAAATAATCTGTTTTGTTACCTTTACGGCATATTTTAAGCCATCAAAATAGTGTTTTCACCTTTAAAGGGACATGCGGCACTCTTTATTCTAAACAAAAACAAAAAACACTAACTTTATTCACTTATATTAATTAAATAAGTGTTGTCAATATTTAAACAACAGTTGGAAATGTTTAAAATAAATCTTAATTAAATATTTCCAACATTCGCCTGTATCAACTCGAAACTATAGTTATTTCTTACCTTTTATCACATGAAACTGCTTGTATTCCGTATAATATACCCATTACGTATTTCCTTATATTAACCATGTGTAATACAAGGCGACCGAAAATTCAAAATTTAAAATTAAAAAAATTCAATTTTTGTCAAAATTAAAAATTAAAAATTTCAAAATTCTCAAAATTCAAAATTTCAAGAATTAAAAAATTTCAAAAAATTAAAATTAAATTTTTTCAAAATATCAAAATTAAAAATTTCAAAATTTCAAAATTTCAAAATGAATTTCAAAATTAAAAGTTAAAACATTTCAATATTTAAAAATTAAAAAATTAAAAATTAAAACATGAAAATTTTGAATTTTTGATTTTTGGAATTTTGAAATTTGAATTTTCAAAATTCATGTGATAAAAAGGATCTGACACTCGTTGTCATTTCATACAAAATTTTATTAAACTCGTCCAGGAATTTGTTATTAAGCGAGCCTCTGAGGCTCGCTTAATAACAAATTCCTGAACTCGTTTAATAAAATCTTGTATGAAATGACAACTCATGTCAGATCCTCTATATATCCTTAATACCACTTTTTAATATTATGTAGGGCAATAAATTCTTAGAACTTTGTTATACTTTGCTATACAATTCTTATTTAAGTAGTTTTGAATGGAATTTACATATCATAGAAGTAATGCTATTTGAAAACTGGCTTAAGTTATGTTTAAAAGTGTTTGATTTATTCATTTGGGCATTGAAGATTTTTAATACTATTAAAACTATCTGGTAAGAAGTTTAACACAAATCTTTAAATATGAACAAAACTGTAACACATAATTATAATAAAGGTACTTAAAGGTTCTTAGTAACGTGCCAGTGGGTTTGACTTTTGACGCACATTGGAGAGAGCAAGATCTGTATAGAAACATGTAATACATAATCTCAAAACTTGTTTAAAATGATTTTTTAATGGTTGTTCCTGCCCCATAACCCATAGCTTTCAGATGTGAGTCGCCATCGCAGAACAATGTGTCTGTGACCTTAAGCAAATACTAACCCCCCTTAACCCGCTTTGTCTGTCGGAAGAGACCTGGGCAGTCCGATGTACTGCAGTCGATCCTCATGTCCAGAATATGGGTGTTTCCGAAAACTTTATCAGCATTTAAAGGTTGTGAACCCGCCTAAGAGGGGATAGTCTGTATATATAATCTGAATCTATCATTTTTGTAATGTGAATCTGTTTTCAGATCTACTATTGATATAAAAGTCACTAAAACGCACTTCTTCATTTATTTTTGTCAGGATATCAGTATACAAAGTGTTTTATTGCAGTTGATAGTCAGAACACTTTGTAAGGAACTTGCATATCAACTTTAAACTGTTTAAATATGTTGTTTCATTGTTTTGTGATACAAATTGTTGACAGTTTAAGATTAATCGTGGCATTAATTGTACCATTCATTTCTTAAATCCCCCTCTGTGCATATTATTGATTGAAATTGTGCTTGTTTTGGTATGTTTTTTCATAATATTTTGTTATATTATTGTCTCTGTTAATTCTTTTAAGAATCCCGTGTATAACATTCTATGCTAACCATGTGCGGTTGATACAGTTTTATTGCATATTTTCATTTTGTCCCGTTTACTTTGCATTGAGCTAATCGTTAAGTATTCGGTTTGAGTCCCACTTGGAGCTCGACTTGTAAGTGAAGAAGTGTTGATTCTTACGGATGGCGGGAGGTGTACAGTACTGGTTCTACCCAGGAAAAGTGGATGGTCTGCCTCCACCACAAAAAATCGACCGTCATATATAACCTTACATGTGTTGAAAATGACGTAATACACACCATACAAGTAAAGAAATCATCCATACTGAACATTGTCAAGGACTGATATTGAACGTTGATAAGGAGCTACTTTTAACTGCAAAGGAGTGAAAGCATGCCTAATTTCAACATAAGAGCAATGGCATGGTTTTCCAAGTTTCTGTTAAAGAAATTGACAATATAATTGAAATGATCACTAACCTACTGATTTTAATGATGGCATGTCATTTTTAATGTTGTGTACTGATGTCATGTTGATATTTTCACGCCAAGTAATTATCCGCACAATATAAAAAGATATGAATTTCATCCAAAGCTATAGAAATAACGATTGCAGTACAATGAAAAATAATATATGTTAATATCTTTTGAAAACAAAATGAAAGTACACAATAAAAAGTTTATTGAATTTGTATGGCAAAATATTGCTTGGAACCCATACTTCTGGTGCAGGATAACTAAGCTTGTCTTCCTTTGCCAAAACTCACTTGATCCAAGTAATATTTCGCCAACCTACAATATAAACATTGTTTGATACTTGCGCGGTTATCTCTTAGCCTTTTAGTCTTGTACGATATCAAAGCATGATGATACCGTAGGCTACATGTGCATAATTGAGCAAGCATCCTATGATGTCATGTATTTGAATATGTCAATATGTTTTGACAAGAAATATATGATATAGGGCTAAATTTGGAGGAGCTAAAATACAAATTTTAATTATTAAATTTTGATAACCTCCAATTGCAATATTAGAAGATGGAGTTTATCACATGACATGCGACAATGTTATTATGGCTCCCCCACACGAAGTGTGATAGGGGAGCCATATTGATTTTGTGCTTTCTGTCTGCGTGTCTGTAGGTCTGTGTCACGAACGATGTCCGATCAATAACTAGAGAATGGCTGGACCTAGGGTCCTCAAACTTGAAAGGATGGTTGGTCATGACAAGTAGATGACCCCTATTGATTTTGGGGTCACTAGGTCAAAGGTCAGTGTGGTAGGGGAGCCATATTGATTTTGTGCTTTCTGTCTGCGTGTCTGTAGGTCTGTGTCACGAACGATGTCCGATCAATAACTAGAGAATGGTTGGACCTAGGGTCCTCAAACTTGGAAGGATGGTTGGTCATGGTTGCGGTGACATTGACTATCAAAACGATGTCCGATCAATAACTACAGAATGGTTGGACCTAGGGTCCTCAAACTTGGAAGGATGGTTGGTCATGACAAGTAGATGACCCCTATTGATTTTGGGGTCACTAGGTCAAAGGTCAATGTTGGCGGTGACATTGACTATCAAAACGATGTCCGATCAATAACTAAATGGTTGGACCTAGGGTCCTCAAACTTGGAAGGATGGTTGGTCATGACAAGTAGATGACCCCTATTGATTTTGGGGTCACTAGGTCAAAGGTCAATGTTGCGGTGACATTGACTATCAAAACGATGTCCGATCAATAACTACAGAATGGTTGGACCTAGGGTCCTCAAACTTGGAAGGATGGTTGGTCATGACAAGTAGATGACCCCTATTGATTTTGGGGTCACTAGGTCAAAGGTCAATGTTGCGGTGACATTGACTATCAAAACGATGTCCGATCGAATAACTACAGAATGGTTGGACCTAGGGTCCTCAAACTTGGAAGGATGGTTGGTCATGACAAGTAGATGACCCCTATTGATTTTGGGGTCACTAGACAAAGGTCAATGTTGCGGTGACATTGACTATCAAAACGATGTCCGATCAATAACTAGAGAATGGTTGGATCTAGGGTCCTCAAACTTGGAAGGATGAGTTGGTCATGACAAGTAGATGACCCCTATTGATTTTGGGGTCACTAGGTCAAAGGTCAAGGCCGTAGGTCTGTCTGTGTCACAAACAATGTCCGATCAATAACTAGAGAATGGTTGGACCTACGGTCCTCAAACTTGGAAGGATGGTTGGTCATGACAAGTAGATGACCCCTATTGATTTTGGGGTCACTAGGTCAAAGGTCAAGGTCGCGGTGACCTTGACTATCAAAACGATGTCCGATCAATATCTAGAGACAGGTTTGGACCTAGGGTCCTCAAACTTGGAACGACGGTTAGTCATGACAAGTAGAGGGGTCACTAGGTCAAAGGTCAAGGTCGTGGTGACCTTGACTATTAATACGATGTCCGATCAATAACTAGAGAACGGTTGGACCTAGGGTCCTCAAACTTGGAAGGATGGTTGGTCATGACAAGTAGATGACCCTATTGATTTTGGGGTCAAAGGTCAAGGTTGCGGTGAAACGATGTCCAATCAATAACTAGAGAATGGTTGGACCTAGGGTCCTCAAACTTGGAAGGATGGTTGGTCATGACCAGTAGATGACCCTATTGATTTTGGGGTCACTAGGTCAAAGGTCAAGGTTGCGGTGAAACTATGTCCGATCAATAACTAGAGAATGGTTGGACCTAGGGTCCTCAAACTTGGAAGGATGGTTGGTCATGACCAGTAGATGACCCCTATTGATTTTTTATTTGTTTTAATTTAGATTTTTTTTTGATTTTTTTTTTTAATTTTTTTTTTTTTTTAAATATTTTTTAATTTTAACTTTTTGTTTAATTTTTTTTTTTTTTTTTGATTTTTTTTTTGATTTTTTTTTTTTTTTTTTTTTTTTGATTTTTTTAATTTTTGCATAAGAAGTTTTAGGTTCGGCCCTTTAAAAAAATAGGGTCGGTCGGGTTACTTGAACCACATATATTTTTTTATGTGGCCTTACTGATACAGATAGTACATACAGTCACAGGGATATTGAATATCAAAACGATCTCAGATCAATAAAGAACAGTTGGACCTAGAGTCGTCAATTATGTCTGTTCGGGCGAGTGGGGGAGCCATACGTTTTTGTCCCATGGACAATAACAATTTCTAGTTTTAAACTGTTGGACTACCCTGTACCCTGTATTTGCAAACAAGTCAACAATAGTGTCTTACATGAATTAACATTGTTCACAAAGTAGACTCTTTGATAAAAGAATATTCACAGGCGCCTGAAACTCTTAGAATAACATTTACTCACTCTTAATCAACCTCCCATAGGTATTAATATAAATACATATATTAGTAAGTAAGGGAGTGTGATGGTAAGGTAGGAGGCTGATTCTAAGGTCAAGACACCTGGGGACAAGTCCATGACTTGAACAGTGGAATATAAGCATCTCTGAGCAAGCGTTTGACCTTAGATCAAGAAATATATGTACTGTTATGTTTGAATAATATTAGGATTTATACTGTCTTAATGATATTTAAGTCATATAGATATAGTCTACAGTTTGTTTGTTGTTAGATAGTTATTTTTCATTGTTCAGTCGCCCCGTGTGGTTTCCCGGGGGCCCCCGTTTGGTCACGGGGCAAAGAATAGGGCCACTGCAGATCCCTTTGGAGGGGTAGGCAGAGGGGTAGAATCCCCCAAATTCATGTTCATTTATCATTTTTTGTTCATGTTCATTAAAGGTCTTCATCATGATCCCTGCATTGTTTCAGGTGCTATCTCACTCGCATCAAAAGAGCAGTGGCAGAAAAACAATAACGTGGCTCCAGCGTAAATGGAGTTTCTACGATAGAATCTGCAGCAACTCTGCAATTCAGGGTGAGAAGGTTCTAGGCCCATTTTCCATATTTTATCTCGATGTACATGGAAAATGAGCCTGGCATGTTCATGCCTTTAGGCGCCATATAACCTTTTCATGTGTTGGTGCGCCTTAAAACCCCAATTTAATTCAATTCATTGTTCAGTCAATACATTGTTGATGCATTAAACGATGTTTAAATTCAATTGTTTGTGTACAGTTTAGTCGTTGTTCATGAAAAAATCCAGTATTCAAAAGTTCACAGTGGGCTTCTGAACCCTATTCTTGAAATATTCGTTTGCAATCAAAATGGTCATGCTTAGTAAATTGTACAAGTATTTCTGTTGAAACGGAAATAGAAGGAAAAAAGATTAGTCCTTTAGAAACCTCTCTTATTGGTAAAACAACAGTAATTAAAACACTTGTTCTCCCGATAATTATCCTCCAGATCATATATATAATGACATTCAAAATATGATGTTCACATTGTTATGGTGTGGAAAACCTGATAAAATTAGAAGAAACGTTGTAACCTTACGTTTAAAAAAAACAACAGTATTTGGTAGGATCTACGACGTCATAGTTCTTCAAATGGCGGCTCCACATCCATTTTAGAACAACCTTTAAATGGTCATATCGTTTTTGTTTATCCGATTTTGATAATAATTTCACCTTAATAATAAAGTCTCAATTTCAAGTTCATTACACTTGTGCATACATACTGGAGAGAAAATGTATATTAGACGTGTGCATACATTCTAAAGAGAAACAGTTTGTTACACGTGTGCATACATACTGGAGAGAAACCGGGTACTACACTTGTGCATACATTCTCAAGAGAAACACTTCGTTACACATGTCTATACATACTGAAGAGATACCGTTTATTACACGTGTGCATATATTCTAAAGGGAAAAAGTTCATTACACTTGTGCATACATACTGGAGAGAAAATGTATATTAGACGTGTGCATACATTCTAAAGAGAAATAGTTTGTTACACCTGTGCATACATACTGAAGAGAAACCGTATATTACACCATGTGCATACATTCTAATGAGAAACAGTTTGGTACACGTGTGTATACATACTGCAGAGAAACCGTATATCACACTTGTGCACACATTCTAAAGAGAAACAGTGCGTTACACGTCTGCATACATACTGGACAGATACCGTATATTACTCGTGTCCATCAATTCTAAAAAAAAAGTGTTCATTACACATGTACATACGTACTGGCTAGAAACCGTATATCACACCTGTGTATACATGTATTCTAAAGAGAAACAATTCGTTACACCTGTACATACATACTTGAGATACACCATGTGTAACACGTGTGCATACATTCTAAAGAGAAAAAGAGAAAAAGTTCATTACACATGTGCATACATATTGGAGAGAACCCGTATATTACTCGTGTGCATATATTCTAAAGAGAAACTGTTCGTTTCACGTGTGCATACATACTGGAGAGATACCGTTTATTACACGTCTGCATACATTCTAAAGAGAAACAGATCGCTACACGTGTGCATACGTACTGGAGAGAAACAGTATATTACACCTGTGCATACATTCTAAAGAGAAACATTTCGTTACACGTGTGCATACATACTGGAGAGAAACCTTATATTATCCTTGTTCATACATACTGGAGAGAAACATTTCGTTACACGTGTGCATACATACTGGAGAGAAACCTTATATTATCCTTGTTCATACATACTGGAGAGAAACTGTTCGTTACACGTGTGCATACATACTGGAGAGAAACCTTATATTATCCTTGTTCATACATACTGGAGAGAAACTGTTCGTTACACGTGTGCATACATACTAGAGAGAAACAGTTCGTTACCCATGTGCATACATACTGGAGAGAAACCGTATACTACATTTGTGCATACATTCTAAAGAAAACAGTTTGTTACACGTCTAATCTTTAGCTTTACGGGTTTAAGGTGTTCATCACATTCTTGAAATGTAGGTTCGATTTAGTTATTTTTGTTGTTCAAGCTATTTAAAAGATATCCAGTATTCTTTATGGTTTTGGCTTGCAATTATCGAAGTTTCCTTTCAGTTTGGAATATATGTGTCCGAATTTCCTTGTTCGTTATTAATTTAAAATGTATACTAGATTTTTTGAAAGTATAACGAGGTTCGTCCGTTTCGTTTAGTACGTTAAATCGTTTCTTTGCATTGTTGTATATTACCCGAGCATTTCACATTTGCTTCCGAATCAGGGTTGTTTATTATTTATTATAGAGAACAAGTACGTTGATCTGATAAATTCACAAGAATTGTGACACACCCCAATTTTGCAGATGAAATCTCAATTAGTATGACACTAAGTATAATTTTATTTACCTTGTTTTTCCAGATGAGCCATAACACTGCAGCAGTCATAGATGTAACCAGTGATGTATCGTATGAGGTCGACCTGTTTGGTTAAACACATCTGTGAATTTATTTACATATTAAATATTTTAAGATAACATTATGTTTTTAATTCTTATTGATACAACATATGTCAAGTATCGGCTTAATTCTGCTATAAAGTGTGATTAAAGAATAAACTAGAAAATGTGTAGTGTGTGTGGGACACCATTTTGACAGGACACCTCGATTCGGGGTTATCGGTTTCTTAAAAATGGAGAAACCATCGTGCTTACCATTAAAAATGTCATTTATTGAAAATACGTTCTTGCACTACGAGATGAGTGTATGAAGTCAACAAAGTCAAACTCTAAACTGCTCCATTTGTTGATCTTCATATATATGCATAGTTGATATTTTTACTATACCATCCTCTTTTGTTAATAGTTTCACCGATGTAGTTTTACATTAATGTTTAATACCTTACACTTTTATTTTATGTTTGTCAATTTTTCGTCATTTTTTATGTGTGGACGTGTTAAACACCATTCAGTCATTCAATTATTCATCATTCATTCATGTTCTATCTTGGTTGAATTTAGTGAAATGCTGGAAACAAGTAGAGTATGACTGGTGAATGTGAATGCCAGTAATTGGCGCTATACAGTCATGCGACACAGTCATGCGATACAGTAATGTGACATACATTAATTTTACTTAGAAATCATGTTCCTTACCTCTTATATAATTCTCACCCGTAGTCGAGAGGGTAAAGACGCATCGAAACCTTCTCAGCTGACACCGCAGCCGGTTCGAATCCCACTGGAAGCTATTGTTTGATAGCATGTAAGTAGCATGTACATTGTAGGATTGACACAGTGACTCTATAATTGAACAGACAAATTGTTATATAAATATTTAGTTTCAAGTATAAACAAGAACAAATGTGAAGTTTGATAGCCTTCATATACATACTACAACCGTTTCGAGGGCAAGCAAGACTACAAGACGCAGTATGTGTCTATTCAGAAATAAATGCTCGCACAGGCGAAATCCGGTAAATCGAGACAACATGTGCGACTCTATGACTGATGTACCGATCATGCTTCCCCGATCGGAGAGTTTGTGGGGTAGCGTGGTGTCTGCACTTTAAAAAAATACATACATACCTTATTAGTGTACTCATGTTCCAAAATGTGTTTTGTTGCAGACGACAATAAACAGACTTTTTTTATTAACGACACCGTCTTGCACCTTCATACAGACATGAGCATTTGTTACATCAACTGCAAATCTGAAATATATTTAACAATTAGCAAACTTGTTTAGACAAGTATTAATTCAAGGATTTCAGTTGTGATTGCTAGTCATTAAAGCAGTATGACAATATATTAGAAAGTTAAGAAGGATTAAGAAAAGTGTCAACTAAGAAAATAATGGAACTATTTATTATTAATACTAATTTACAAGTTGTTGTTATATAACTGCTACTGGTGTTGTAGTTGCTGATGCAGCGTATACAGATACTGGTGTTGTTGCTGGAGATGCAGCGTATACAACTAATGTTGTTGTTGTTGTTCTGATGCAGCGTATACAACTAATGTTGTTGTTGTTGCTGGAGATGCAGCGTATACAACTAATGTTATTGTTGTTCTGATGCAGCGTATACCGCTACTGTTGTTGTTGTTGTGTGTGACGTAGCTTATACAGCTACTGTTTGTTGTTGAAGCGGATGGAGCTTATACAGCTACTGTTGATTTTGTGGCTAATGGAGCTTATACAGCTACTGTTGTTGTTGTTGTTATTGTGGCTGGTGCAGCTTATACAGCTACTGTTGATGTTGCTGTGGGTGATGCAGCTTATACAGCTACTGTTATTGTTATTGTGGCTGATGCAGCTTATACAGCTACTGTTGTTGTTGTTGTTATTGTGGCTGATGCAGCTTATACAGCTACTGTTGATGTTGCTGTGGGTGACGCAGCTTATACAGCTATTGTTGAAGCTGATGGAGTTTATACAGCTACTGTTTATTTTGTGGCTGATGGATCTTATACAGCTACTGTTGTTGCTGTTGTTATTATGGCTGATGCAGCTTATACAGCTACTGTTGATGTTGGTGTTGTGGGTGACGCAGCTTATACAGCTACTGTTGTTGTTGTAACTTATTGACCTTATACAGCTACTGATATTGTTGTTGTTGTTGTTGTTGTTGTTATGGTTGATGGAGCATATACTGCTGATGTGGATGCTGATACGGTTTATACCGCTACTTCTGTTGTCTTGCTTTTGCAGCTGAAACAGCTACTGGTGTTGTTGCTGCTGATGGAGATAATACAGCTACTGTTGCTTTTGTGGCTGATGGAGCGTATACAGCTACTGTTATTGTTGTTGCTGATGCAGCTAGTACTGCTACTGTTGTTGTTGTTGTCAATGCAGCTGATACAGCTACTGTTGTTTTTGTGGCTGATGGAGCTTATACAGCTACTGATGATGCAGTTTATACAGCTGCTTTTGTTGGTGTTTCCTGTGCAGCTCATACAGCTACTGATGTTGTGTCTTGTGCATTTATTTGTACAGCTTCTGTTTGTGTTATTTTGAATAACTCTGGTGTTGAATTCATACGCTATTGTCTGAAATAAATAAAAGCGATTAGAATAGAAACAAAATTTTAAAAGTAAAGCAAATTTCATAAACTATGTAACAATGAAGATCTAATTTAAACTGTCGACCACTAAAACGTTATAACTTCATAGATCCATCCACAAGAGATACATTCGTATCGAGGTAGCTCGAAGAGCTATAATTTAGAGGTGTTTAAAGTGTTTTAATGATTAGCGCCTTAAAGAGC
This sequence comes from Cyrtodaria siliqua, assembly GCA_037043455.1. NCBI lineage: Eukaryota > Metazoa > Mollusca > Bivalvia > Adapedonta > Hiatellidae > Cyrtodaria > Cyrtodaria siliqua. The sequence continues at coordinate 22,575 of JAWPHD010013558.1, read as the reverse complement.
ACTCTTTAGCCGCTAGTTAAGAGTTTCCATCAAGATTGTTAGCTAACTAAAGGTGTGTCTTTCAGTACTGGTCTACTGCTTTCATCAAGTTGTTCTGTCTGTGTGAGATGTCTATAAAAGCTGTGTTGCAAATTAAAAAGTAATACAATCGCCTAATGTTTAAACACACACCACGGGAAATATTGCCTAACGTGGCTTTGACAAAAAATTATACAAAATATGAAACATGCATGGTTTTACACAAGCGTAAAATAGCTGCCGAGAGACAAACATTTAACATAATAATAGATCAAGTCACGGTTGTTAAAAATTATTAAAAAAAAAAAGTTGTCACAGAGACATAAACACGCCACGACCGTTTTTTTCCAGATTTTTACCATCAGTTATTCCTACCAAACATTTAGAATCAATGTCGGCGACCTCGCTTCTATCTGTTCAGATGCCTTACATATTGATTACAATTCACCCTTGTAACACGACGTGCTAGAAGTACACATCAGCACAGAAATACAATTTTTCACATGTAAGGGATAGTGTGCGTTAGCGTGTGCATTAGAACATAATATAAACTGTTCACTGCTACCATGTGTAATTATAAGATTGCGTTATTAAAGTGAAAAATGTAAATGAATTGTTCATTGCTACCTTACAATAATGAAAAAAAATGATGCAGTCTCCGTGGCCGACTGGTTAACGATGTTGCGTTGCAAACCTTCGCCTCTCACCGCTGCGGTTCGAATCCCGCTGGGAGCTCGACTTGTGAGGAAGTGTCGATATTTACGGATGGCGGAAGGTGTACAGTACTGGTTCTACCTAGGAAATGTGGGGTGGTCTGCTTCCACCACAAAACATCGACCGTCATATATAACCTTACATGTGTTGGACATGACGTAAAACACCATACAAACAAATAATAATGAAAATTAAAAAAAAAAAGGAAAAGTATATCAGCATGCTTGAACCCTCACTTCCCCGCCACGAACACGACGCCTCAACCAATTGCGCTACAGAGATTAACGAACGTTTTGTTGGTAATATACATGTCATAATTATCGCAAGCTACACATCAGTAGACTCATCTACGAAAACGTTATTTCAGCAAGTAAAACGGTAACCTTTGAACATTGCAAAAGTATGTGTTTATACCATTCAAGTTGTTTAGACGAGTTCACTGGGAATTGAAGTTGTAATGTATGCTTATCATCAACTACATGATTCGCAGTCTGTTAACCATAGACAAACACAAAACTCATATAAGGATTCGGCAGCTGAATAAGATTACTATTAAAAATGTAACTTATAATATATAGTGTTATATATCACGTGGTACGGATAACTGGAATCTTAAAACAAATATAGATGTTAACTTTGTATATTTGTCAATTAATAATGGCAACTAAAATATAGATTTTATTTAAAATGTCATCACTATGACTCAATACCCGTATCCCTTTCTTAATGCATAGAATTGGACCCCATTTCTAAACAAATAAGTTGGGTAATATAAGCTGCCAGTTAAAATGGAATATCCTAGATATATTAAACAGCAAAACGACATTTCGGAGCTAGTTACGTAACCGAAATGTTGGTGTCAAACCCTAGACAATTTCACCAAACTGTCCTTAAATGTATATCAGACCTTGATGTTAGATAAATGTATGACATGGTAATAATACATACCCTACTCCGAGGTTCAAATTTAGGACACGTAATAAATGATATTGCAATATAAGGAAAATCGCATTTACAGCACTCATCATGACATATTGGGGACACAGGGAAACAAAGAAAAACAATATAGCTTCATGTTTGAGCAGAGTTTTTCTCATTATGCATACCACTAACGGGCATTATTAAATATTGTACATCATCGTCGTTGCTATTCATATCATGCTCTGGCAATAACGAAAACAGGAGCCCCAGTTGATCTCTATAAATTCAAAATCGGCGGAAAAGTAGAGTTGTTAAGTACGGCAGCTTTTTAAAAAAATAACTAATTATGCGGACCAGTGATGTTCTTGTACATGGGAAATTAGGGTGGTGTTCCGTTTAAGTATCATCGACGTTATTACTTTTATATTTGCAACTCGTTCTTAAAGACAAGTCTAGAAATAGACATGTTACATAAGAATTTCTTCTTAATAGTCTATATAGCAGGTGTCTTGAAGCGCACGTAACGCGGACCTTATAACTATCCGATAGCGCGTATCTTCACTTGGCTAGCTTAAAGCAGACCTAAAGAGCTGTCTTCAAGTGTTCAATTAGTGATTACTTTTTTCTTGATCACTATATTTTACCATTGATTTATATATGCATGTATAATAGTTAGTGTACGCATTCTTAATGCAAAGATAATTGGAAAATAGAAAATGGCTGCTGGATGGCTTTTTGAAGTTTCAACTACCACTTTTGTACACATTCAATAGATATATGAAAACTTTAACCAAACTTGGAAACTATTTAATTTTAAATGCAGTTATACAGAGAAATACTCAGAATGGAATTTATCTTTCTTTCTCGTGTTCATATGCTTGACGACAGTAAGAACAATTTCTCGGACTTTTAAAAGCATTATAGTTAAATCTATCCCGTAAGTCAGAATGATATACATATGAAATGTTTCACAACAACACGTGTTCTTTAACGACTTTAATCACTAATCAGTAGCGTTATTACTTACCGGTCATGCCCAATCTTTGTTGCTCTAAAGTAAAATATCACTAAAGCCAGTGGTAGGAGCGTGAGAGAAGTTGCATCGTACATTACCTCTCATGAGCAGACTCAATAAAAGCGAGTATACTGTTTTTTTGTTTATGTTTGTTGTTTCCATTGTATCCCCTTTTCAGTATTTACTGACATTCACACTAGCGTTTGTTTAGTGCAGTGCGGTGGCTGTAAAACGTCTCCCCGACTATAAATCGTTCTATGTACCGTCCTTCTATATATCTCTAACGTCTTCGTGGCCGTGATGGTAAAAACGCTGCGTTTGAAACCTGATCGCCTTTCACCGCTGCGGGTTCGAATCTCACTGGGAGCTCACTTGTTAAGTGAGAACGTGTCGATTCTTACGGATGCGGAAGGTATACAGTGCTGGTTCTGCTCAGGGAAAGGTGGGTGGTAGAGGCAGACCACCACTAAAATCGACCGTTATATATAGCCTAAAATGCGTAGAAAATTATGTAAAACAACATTCAACCATTTATATATCTCCCACAGCCATGGCCGTTCCTCAAACATAATTATGCATCGTTTGATAGGAACCAAACGTTTATAAGGACTGGATGCGGCTATGAATATCATTCAAGGGTAACCCGACTTGATAAATATGTGAACATATTAAACTGGACGTTGCATGTAAACATATTCAAATATATAATAAGTTTTAATTAGACATTTTGCTTAAGTGCAGTGTTTCTTCAATTCCGACATACAAGTACAGCTTGTATGCATCCGACACGGGTGTCTATGTCTGCATTTATTACTGTCCAGTCATTCCGATAAGCTAAGTACAGCGTGTCTATGTCTGCATTTATCACTGTCAGTGTAACATAGACAGCACACTTATAGTGTAAAAGAGACCCGCGGCATCGCGCTTTTTTTTTTTAAATCTTAATTAATAATAAGTAGTGCATTATACGGTGTCCGGTTGGGGCCAGGTACAATGTCGCAGGGTCGTGGGCGACAATGCGACGCCCGACAACGCGACATCGCGATACGACATCACGACATTGCGATACGACATCACGACATAATTGTCGCGATGTCGTATCGCAATGTCGAGTTGTCGTATCGCAATGTCGCAATGTCGTATTGCGATGTCGCGATGTCGCGTTGTCGGGCGTCGCATTGTCGCCCACGACCCTGCGACATTGTACCTGGCCCCAACCGGACACCGTAACTAGGCGATATTTTTTTTTATTCAAGATTGGTGTGTCTATTGGTTGCATGTTTACACCCTGAAATGTTGTACGTGTGGACTTGTTGAATGTGCGGCCCGTTGTCTTAGGCGTCTAAGTGTTGAAAGTGTGGGACGCTGTCTGAGGTGTCGACGCGGGGCGCTGTTGTAAAAGTTGGCGTGTAGAAAGTACGGAACGCTTAGACAATCATAGCGTGCGGGTATTAACACTAATATTAAGACTTGTTACCAACTCCGGGTTGAGATCAGAGGTGGAATTCTCCTATGTTATATAGTAAGTTTCGTTTCTTCTTTGAATGCTTTTAAAAATAAAAATGGTGAGATTTCTAACAATTTTAACATTTTTTGATTGCAACATTTCTATAAATTGAGGATCTTGCATAAATACTCATTCATTATTGAATTTATTAAACGAGTTGGCAAAACGATATAATGCAAGGCTTTTGCCGAGCATTATATCATTTTTGCTAACGAGTTTAATAAATTCAATAATAAATGAGAACGAATGTTAGATTCTATTTATCACATAACTCACATATCGACTTTTATTGCATTTTGCCTATCGCTTTAACACGCGAAACCGACATAAACTGTGGGAATTGGATCATAGTCATTATCGATTTTTTTTGACAGCGCATACTAGGCTCATTTGCATACTTATATAACTAGTGGTATATCGAAAATTATTCCACTCCCACACCGTAAGTTATGTGATAAATTATGTATCTTTAGTATTTTCCAATAAAATGTTTTAATATACACCTCTCTGAATTCCCGATAAAGTGGACATTCTAGTACACAATGAATAGATATATTCAACAGCTTACACGCACACCTTGATCTACCTTTACTGTACATTTGCTTGACCATCACAGTTTGTGTTCTATGGGAGCCAAAAAGATGACATTAATTATGTAATCCTTTAGATAATACTCTACGGAAACCATTTTCTAAATTTGAGTGAACTAGTATAAGCAATATAAGAGATATAGACCTGTTAACAGGGAATTGCAAATTTTAAAACGTTGGGTTTCATGAGAGCCCCTGGATTATAGGGACCAAAATTACTTATGCAGCCCTTACTACTATAAGAAAGCTCATGCCCAAATCTGCTTTAGCTAGGACATAAAATGTAAAAAATAGACCTGTAAACAAAACGAGAAACAAAAACAAACTGTAAACACGACTGGGACACCGACACTGACGCCAACACTGACGCCGACACCGATGCCGGAGTGAGTACATAAGTCTTATTCTTCGAATAGTAGAGCTAATACATACGCCAGATCATATTATAAAATGTGTACATAATATAATAACTTACCCACAATAAATCAATGCAATGCTCCTCGAAAGACATCTTTGGCGTTCCATAGAAATCAATGCTGCTGAATATTCGAGCTAAATATGAGTGACAGAACCTAAGGTATCTTGCGCTAAAATGAATGAATCGACACGTTATGTAACAATCCAAATGCAATGAAACAATGCATTTTCCCCGAATACTTCGATAACAATAATAAAACACTGCAGTGTGCTCATGAGGTTGAATTAAATGCAATAGGGTAAAGTGACTTACTACATCTATTCATCCGTCCATTTCTAAATCAGACATCCAACTGACTTGTGAATTTTCTCGGCCAATACGTACCTCGAAGATTAGAACCATTAAAAAGCAAAGCGGCCGAATTAATCGACTAAATTCGACTCAACTGTCCGTTGATGGCTTATGCTCGTGCAGGGTGGTGAGTGGATTTTTAACGCAAAGACTCAATCAGTATAGTAACATATATAAAGCCTTTGTTATTCTGCCAAGGGGCATTTAAAATCAATTACATATGGCACATTTAACTTTAATCGCAAACCAGGTGCAGCCCAAGAAGGGAAATTATGAGGGAATCTCTAATCCTGGCACCTCTGTAAAAACGGGCCTAGAGAATTGTTTTGTTGATGGACCCCAACCACACAGAACCACCCACGGCAACCCAGCACCCAGAGGGTGGGGTGGAGCGGTGGGGAATGTGGTGGGGGAGAGAAGGGGATGTCAAATGATTTTTACGAGCTGACACGCTGATCCTGGATCCGCGTAATCAGTTGCACGTTTACCTGGGTGGGGTGTGGTGGGGTGGGGGAGACGTCGCTATATGCTTGGCCTTAAGGCAGCACATATTCTATAAAATCACCTATTGCACATGTAATGTATTCAAAGGAGGTAATATACGCATTCAGTTCTCTTCCAAAATGAGGCTACTTGGAAGAGTAATTAGTAGCAAATACAAACACAAGATACTTTTTGTTATGGCCGGGCACCCTACCACCCTCCCTAATCCCCTAATCATATATCCGCGCAATTCAGTTAAAATCTATGTGTATTTGGGGTGGAGTAAAATTTGCCATTCGCTACCCGCTACCCCCGTTCCGGTGTCCCCGCCCCGCACCCCCTCCACCTCCACAGACAAATAAATGAATAATAATTATAATAATATAATGCGAATTATATTTTTCTAAAGTAAACAAATACAAATTATATTATTTCAACGCATATTTGTACAAGCTTACAGCACGTATCATAAATGATTGTATTTCTGTTGTTTCTACAAATACGTTTGCATGTGGTTATGCAATCAATTATATTTTCATCTTCTTCTCGAACCCACCAACCTCCGATTCCTTCACGGATAAAAAATACATTGTTCGTGTTACCATGACGATACAATTACGATACAATTACTTCATACAGACATGACCATATAGCTAATTTTGTCTGAAGGACATGCTATATGCGGTAGAAAAACACTTTACCAAACTTTATCAGATTGTTAATGTCGTTGAAAGCTCAAACAAGTTCGAAAACCAGCCATATCGGACCAGTAACAGCGGAGTTATGACCCTTGATTTAATTCAAAATGCTAGATCTTGCCTTGTTAAGACGATATGGCCTTCATTTTTCATCCTATCTTTACCAAACGTTATCACATTGTTAATATCAATGAAAGCTCGGACATGTTCGAAAACCAGCCATATCGGACTGGTAACAGCGGAGTTATGGCCCTTGATTTAGTTAAACATGCTATATTTTGCCTCGTTAAGACGATAGGGGCTTCATTGTTCATCCGATCTTTACCAAACTTTATCAGGTTGTTAATGTCGTTGCAAGCTCGAACAATTTTGAAAACCAGCCATATCGGACCAGTAACAGCGGAGTTATGGGCCTTGAAACCAGGGTCCGTGGCCCCATAAAAGCGGGCTATGGCCACTGGATATTAATATAAATACGGTACTAGGCCAGGCAACAAGCAGGGCAGTACGCGTATCCCACATCGCCCCACGGCCTGTCATCCCAGGCCAACTAAAAACCCCAAACCAGTGTCCGCGGCCCCATAAAAGAGGGCGATGGCCACTGGGTTTAATAACAATACGGTACTAGGCCAGGCAACAAGCATGGCAGTACGCGTATACCAAATCGACCCAAGGCCCGTCATCCCAGGCCAACCCTATATAACAAGTGATGCAGTTGCGGACCCAAACACACATACACCCAGCTTAAGAAAACAGCATATAAACCACCAAACACACCCATAAACATAGCACAAATCGGACTAGTAACAGCGGAGTTATGGTCCATGATTTAGTTAAAAATGCTATATTGCTATATTTTGCCTCGTTAAGACGATAGGGCCTTCACTTTTCATCCTATCTTTATCAAACTGATATCAATAAAAGCTCGGACACGTTCGAAAACCAGCCATATCGGACCAGTAACAGCGGAGTTATGACCCTTGACTTAGTTAAAAATGCTATATTTTGCCTCGTTAAGACGATAGGGGCTTCATTGTTCATCCGATCTTTATCAGGTTGTTAATATCAATGAAAGCTCGGACAAGTTCGAAAACCATTTATATCGGACCAGTAACGGCGGAGTTGTGACCCTTGATTTAATTCAAAATGCTATATCTTGCCTTGTTAAGACGATATGGCCTTCATTTTTCATCCTATCTTTACCAAACGTTACCACATTGTTAATATCAATGAAAGCTCGGACAGGTTCGAAAACCAGCCATATCGGACTGGTAACAGCGGAGTTATGGCCCTTGATTTAGTTAAAAATGCTATATTTTGCCCCGTTAAGACGATAGGGGCTTCATTGTTCATCCGATCTTTACCAAACTTTATCAGGTTGTTAATGTCGTTGCAAGCTCGAACAATTTTGAAAACCAGCCATATCGGACCAGTAACAGCGGAGTTATGGGCCTTGAAACCAGGGTCCGTGGCCCAATAAAAGCGGGCTATGGCCACTGGATATTAATATAAATACGGTACTAGGCCAGGCAACAAGCAAGGCAGTACGCGTATCCCACATCGCCCCACGGCCTGTCATCCCAGGCCAACCAAAATCCCCAAACCAGTGACCGTGGCCCCATAAAAGAGGGCGATGGCCACTGGGTTTAATAACAATACGGTACTAGGCCAGGCAACAAGCAGGGCAGTACGCGTATCCCACATTGACCCAAGGCCCGTCATCCCAGGCCAACCCTATATAACAAGTGATGCAGTTGCGGACCTAAACACACATGCACCCAGCTTAAAAAAACAGCATATAAACCACCAAACTCACCCATAACCATAGCACGCGAAATTAGGTTAAATTAACCGCCAGTGCTATGATTATATATTTGGCACACAATTCAGGCACTTTGGTCGACTCTGAGGCGGAGTCATTCAATTCAAAATTCAAAATCAAAACATTTTTTATTCCAAACATGAAGCCGAGTCAACGGGGGATTCTTCCCGGGGACTCAAATGGTAGAGGGACTTTAAACCTTAGAAATAATAATAATAATAGGGGCTCCATTGTTCATCCGATCTTTACTAAACTTGATCAGATTGTTAATATCAATAAAAGCTCGGACAAGTTCGAAAACCATTCCTATCGGACCAGTAACAGTGGAGTTATGGCCTTTGATTTTGTTCAAAATGCTATATTTTGCCTCGTTAAGACGATAGGGCCTTCATTTTTCAACCGATCTTTACCAAACGTTATCAGTTGGTTAATGTCAATGAAAGCTCGGTCAAGTTTGAAAACCAGCCAGATCGGACCAGTAACAGCGGAGTTATGGCTCTTGGTTTTGTTAAAAATGTTATTACTTGCCTCGTCATACGATAGGGCCTTCATTTTGCATCTGATCTTTGCCATTTATGACTTCCTTTCTTTATATTATTATTATTTATTTATTATTTTGTTTATTTTTTAGCTCTATGTTGGACTAGTCGGACCAGTAAAAGAGGAGTTATGGCTCTTGATTTAGTTAAAAATGCTATATTTTGCCTCGTTAATACGGTAGGGCCTTCATTTTTCATCTGATCTTTACCAAACTTTACCAGATGCGTTAGTTATGGCCCTTGATTTAGTTAAAAAGCTGTTTTTTGCCCGAAACTTTCAAAAAAACGTAAATGGCAGTCACTTGCTACATTGATGTTATAAGAGCCAATGTTAGCCAGTAGAGCGTCCACAGGCCCTCTTGGGCCTCTTGTTCATCCTATCTTTACCAAACTTTACGACATTGTTAATATCAATGAAAGCTCGGGTCAAGTTTGAAAACCAGCCAGTTCGGACCAGTAACAGCGGAGTTACGGCCCTTGATTTTGTTAAATATGCTATAATTTGCCTCGTCAAACGATCGGGCCTTTATTTTGCATCCGATCTTTGCCAAACTTTACCAGATTTTATGACTTTCTTTTTTTATGCCCCCGAAATTTTTTCGGGGGCATATAGTTATCGCACCATCCGTCCGTCCGGATTCTGTCTGTCCGTCATTCCGAAGTTCGTGTCCGGACTGTAACTTCACAACCCCTGCAGGGATTTTTAAATAACTTGGCACAAGTGATCACCATAACAAGACGATGTGTCACGCGCAAAACCCAGGTCCGTACCTCAAAGGTCAAGGTCACACTTGAAGTTCATAAGTCAAAAACGGGTACGCAATTTCGTGTCCGGACTGTAACGTCACAACCCCTGCAGGGATTTTTAAATAACTTGGCACAAGTGATCACCATAACAAGAAAATGTGTGGCGCGCAAACCCCAGGTCCGTACCTCAAAGGTCAAGGTCACACTTGAAGTTCATAGGTAAAAAACAGGTACGCAATTTCGTGTCAAGACCGTAACGTCACAACCCCTGCAGGGATTTTTAAATTACTTGGCACAAGTGATCACCATAACAAGACAATGTGCCGCGCACAAACCCAGGTCCGTACCTCAAAGGTCAAGGTCGCACTTGCGGTTCATAGGTCAAAAACAGGTAGGCAATTTCGTGTCCGGAACGTAACGTCACAACTCCTACAGGGATTTTTAAAGAACTTGGCACAAGTGATCACCATAACAAGACGATGTGTCTTGCGCAAAACCCAGGTCTTCAAGGTCAAGGTCACACTTGGAGGTCAAAAGTCAAATTGTGTCCGGTCAATAACTTTTGCATGCCTGGACGGATATTCAAATAACTTGGCACAAGTGCTCACCACAACCAAATGAGGTGTCGTGCACAAACTCCAAGGTCAAGGTCATACTTAGAGGTCAAAGGACACTTCGTGGGGGCATTTATCACTTACAGTGATATTTCTTGTTTTTAAATTATTTTTTTCCTTTTTTTTTCCTTTTTGTTAAATTACTTTTGGATTCATTTTTTTTCTTTTTCTTTTAGCTCTATGTTGGACCAGTCCGACCAGTAACAGAGGAGTTACGGCTCTTGTTTTAGTTAAAAAATGCTATATTTTGCCTCGTTAATACGGTAGGGCCTTCGTTTTTCATCTGATCTTTACCAAACTTTACCAGATTCTTTAGTTATGGCCCTTGATTTAGTTAAAAAGCTGTATTTTGCCCAAAACTTTCAAAAAAACGTAAATGGCAGTTACTCGCTTCATTGATGTTATAAGAGCCATGTTAGCCAGTAAAGCGTCCACAGGCCCTCTTGTTTCACAATTGTGGCCAATTTGTTTCACAATTTTAATTTTTTTTGGTAAACATTTCCCCATCTAACTTTCTCAATATTGTTTTGTACATTAGAAAGTTTATCTAATATGTAAAATATTATGCTGAATAATTGTACATTTGTTTTATAGTGTCCTGCTCCCACAAAAACAATGTATACATGTATTGAGTAATTTTGCTTTTAACAATCTTTCACTACTTTTTTCACAAATCAGACGGTCATCGCGTTTTTTCCCACAAAATGACCAGGTTAGGGAGTCTTCACAATTCTTAGAAAAAAAGCCCTGCTAGGACTTCAAAGGTTATCACTCTAATTTCATTGCCGGTCTCGTCATTCGATTCCTACTCAATCTCCTAGAAGAATTGTTCCTTATATGCATCCAACGTGCAAAATTTCGAGTCACTGTGACCTATTAGTTTTTAGATAGTAGGAGATCTGTAATTCGCTGGTACATCAGAATTTTAACTTTACAAGTTGCCAAATCTTCATGAGATTTATGCAGTAGTTAAAAAAAGACTGGATTTTAGTAAACTTTGTTTCAGTCGTCACCAGACCTACTTTTCAAACTTCATGCATCTCCATGAGTAAGTAGGTCACCATGATCAATCTTGACCTACTCTACACTTCAGTTTTTCCAATTTTAGGTTACTGGTTAGCTCCAGTTCTCAACCTCTATATACTCGGCCGACTTTATACACTAAAACACATCTAGAGTGCTTTACATTTGTATAAAATCCATCAAACTATCATCCCAGTCAATATGCTTTCCAATAACTAAAACTAGAAAATGTGTCTATGGGGATACCCCACTTTTGAGAAGTCACATAAAAAGTCTAGCGTGAAAGTGTGTGAAGGTCAATCTTATTCACCTTTTATTGAGATTATGTTGCTGTCGTGTAGATGTGAAGTTGAAAGCTGTACGGCTGTTGTGCGAGACAGCAACTGAATTTACTGAGTATGAGAAATAGATCAAGGTGGTCATTTACACTAACCTACATCATGGTTTGGACATGATGCTGTCCAATCTCATTAAAATCATATCCTAATTACCCTTTGATACTGTAGAGTATCGTAGCATGATAAAGGGTCTGATTAAATGAGATTGTGATGCCGTCATGAGGAAAATTAACTGAATCGACAACGTAGGTGAAGGGCATTCACAATGACTTGAATGTAGAACTTGCATGTAAATGAAGTGCGAAAAGAAGTTGGTCATTCATGCCAAGCTACCTTTTATGCTGATGTCATATTGATGAAAACGTGTAAAGTTTGAAAGATCAATGGCTTCCGGTGTCTGAGAAATGGACTTGAATATATATAAGGAGAGACATGGGTAACACTCTATGACTGCTCCACCTTCCTGGTAGGCCATACAAACAACAATGCCCTCTTCAATGCTGCCGTCTTTCTAAAATACAAAGCAGGGCATTCGTTCCCATGGCCCCATGTGGTTGCCGGGGTAATATACCATTGCAAATCCCGCTAGAGGCACACGGGTATGTCTGCATGCAGCTTCATGTTCATTTTGCTATGTTTATCATGCTCATTCAGTCTTCATCATGACATCACATATGCAAATGTGGCTCCATTAAGTGTCTACTATAGAATTTGCAGTTAACTCTGCAGGTTAGAAGGTTCTAAGCCCATTCTTCGTGTTTATCTTGATGTAAATGGCAGATAAGCCTAGCATGTTCATTACTGTTAGGTGCCACCTTGCAGATGTTTGAAACCCAATTCAATTAAATGTGTTCCTATGGACACATTTTCTAGTTTGATTTGCATGGAGTTTAATTTCAGTAAGGATCAACTAGACATCCATATGTCTAGTTGACTAGTTGAATTTTCCTTGGAACTTTTACATTTCGCCCAGCAGATCTGCAGTAGTGATCAGCAACAAAAAACAGACGGATGGACAAACACGCCAAATGACCCACTAATAAGATCTGCTGTTTGAAGATTGAAATCCGGGCTACAAAAATATTTCATGACTGAAACTCACAAAATGACCTATATTTGTCACTATTATGGATTCAGGATTGTAAACAGTCATTCCAACAAGACTATATAATAACACACTATTGCACTTTATTCTTTAACATTGTTAGCATAAATAATATTTAATTAAGAAACTAACCGTATATGTCACAAACAATGATTTAAATACTACTCAATCCTATGTTGCACTCGGATTCCAACTTGTTTCTAGCAATTTTGTCGTTTTCAGTCTTCTGTTATTTTAAGAGTATGTTGCACTCCGACTTGCATCTTGCAATTATTTTATTTTTTTGTCAAGCCACTTTGTTTCTAGTCTTCTGATGTTTTTTTAAAAGCATTTTTTTCTCTCACATTATCATTTGTTGATCTTTACCTGTTTACAATTATGAATCAATATGTTTGACTATGAATCGAGTGTTTGCCGAACCTCCAACCAATATATCTTTGATGGCCTTTTATTCGAATTTTACAGCCTGATTGTATTCTAAATCTACAATAGAATTATGTACAAAATATTTTCTCTGGCTTTAACCACTGTACCAATCCAAGAAAAGTAGCGAAAATGTTAACACGAGGAGGAAGAATAAGGTCCACACTCGGAACCCAGCATTCTTTTTCATGGCCTGAAATGTAAACAAAACAAGTTTACTGTTATTATTTTTATAAATGAGCCGCAACATGTGAACATCGTGTCTCGGCCACACATTTGAAAGAAATGAAAGGATTTCCATGAAACTTCACACAAATGTTAAGTTATTCAACAATACCAATGTCTCCAAAACCTTGACCTTCCGTTAAAGTCATATTTGATTGGAAAGGTCAACGTTTGGAAAGAAGTTTGTCTGATTTTTCCCAATACATCATACCTTGAACACTATCTGACGGATTGTTTTGATATTTGCCAATATGAGATATTTTGTACAGAAAAAAACATTTTACAGAAGACGACTTTTGATTTAAAAATGTTTTTATTAAAATTCACACTTTTTTTACAATCTTTATCTTCAAATCTTACCTCTCTAATTTCCTCATTTCCCTCCTTTATATTTTCTGTGGTCACTACAGCAGTATCAGCTATCCGTATAACGTCTTCTTCCTGTAACGGATGTAACACACAATACAAACAACTCTACAATGTAGTATCATTTGCCCTACAGTCTTCAAACTTGATATACAGCATTAAAGTAGCTATCCCATCAACAACAGCCAAGTTTTACAACATGTACACTCTAAACCTTGAAATGATGAGGTATATAAACCAGCCAAGTTTTACAACATGTACACTCTAAACCTTGAAACGACAAGGTATATAAACCAGGCAAGTTTTACAACATGTACACTCTAAACCTTGATACGAGGTAAAAAACCAGTCAAGTTTTACAACATGTACACTCTAAACCTTGAAATGATGAGGTATATAAACCAGCCAAGTTTTACAACATGTACACTCTAAACCTTGAAACGACAAGGTATATAAACCAGGCAAGTTTTACAACATGTACACTCTAAACCTTGATACGAGGTAAAAAACCAGTCAAGTTTTACAACATGTACACTCTAAACCTTGAAATGATGAGGTATATAAACCAGCCAAGTTTTACAACATGTACACTCTAAACCTTGAAACGACAAGGTATATAAACCAGTCAAGTTTTACAACATGTACACTCTAAACCTTGAAATGATGAGGTATATAAACCAGCCAAGTTTTACAACATGTACACTCTAAACCTTGAAACGACGAGGTATATAAACCAGCTGAGTGAGTGAGCACTGATTACTTAGATAAACTAATTTCCTAAGAAGTTTTCGTCAGGTGCACATTATGATGAAGGAATCACAGAATCATATTTAAGGATTCTACATCCTGACATGTACAGGAACACTCCGAATAGAGCTGCCAAACCACAAGAATACACAGAATTTAGAGTATATAAAAGTAGCTATCCCGCCAACAACAGCAAAATTACACAACATATGTACACCAGTATTTTAAGAACCCTGAATTAACCTATAATTTTAATCAGCACATGTGAATCATTATATGACCTGACTGGATAGAGGGTGTTGTAGTGTAATTCTGCCGTTATTTGGCGAGTTTCTTTACATATTTTGTTTCTGGGATACTAATAAATTCATAATGAGAGATTTTCTTAATGTGGGATTTATAAAACAGTAAATATGTATACATTGTGACAGTGAGAGAGAGGGGGAGACTGACAGAGTAGGGGACAGACAGAGTGGGGACAGATTACATAGTAGGGGACATACAGACATAGTAGAGGACAGACATATAGAGTGTGGTTCAGACAGACAGAGAGGGCGACAGACAGACCAAAATTTAAGATGTGTACCTGTTGCAGGACTTTTTCTGTGAATATTTCTTGTAAACTTGCTATCTCTATCACCTTTCCATGAATTTTGCTGTCAAAAGGTGGAACACATTCATTTAAAATATAATAGCTAAAACAAAGCATTCAATATTTATATTCTATATATTATTCAGTATCTTATTCTGTTAGTGTCGTATTATTAATATTTTTATTTAATTAATACTGATTTAGTCATATTTATATTCTACTAGTGTTGTATTATTAATATTTAGATTACTTATTTAGTGTCATATTAATTTATATTAACATTATTTAATAATTATAACTCACACTAAAAAATAAAGATGTTAATATAATTATCACTACAAATGCATTTTATATAGGAGTCGAGTCAGTGGAGCATCAACGATAAACACCAAGTCCATCACCTGCACAAATGGGAATGTGTATCAGTTTATTATTTACTGATTGGTCAAATTCTTGTGATGTCATGCTAAATAATAGGGTTAATTGAAATTCAGAATTTTGCGACAGAATATCAGTTGTTTAATGGTTGCAAATTTTGTTTAATGGAGCCGCGTTAGTGGAGCCGTTAAACATAATTTGTGACCGTTAAACAACGGTATACTGTCACAAAAGTCAACATTTCAATACTGGTTTAATAACCTGTTTCAGTGTTTTTGACAGTTTTTATTACAAACGCTTTGAAATAAAACTAAATGATGTCCGGTTTTTCACGGTTTAACGCCACATGACTATTTGCAACAGGTTATGCACTATTTAATAGTCGCGAATTGTTGAACGTCAACCAATCGCAGGATTTTTTCCAAGTGCGTTAAAATCATATATGTACAGCAGAATTTACCTGCTACTCGCGAATAACAACCTCTAAAAGCATGCATGATAATGCTGCGTGACAATGTTGCATGATAATGCTGCATGACAATGCTGCGTGACAATGCTGTGTGACAATGCTGCGTGACAATGCCGGAAATTATACAATTAGGTGTCTGCGATATACGCTCAATGCTCAGTTGAGGTCATAGAGGTCTCGACTTCAAAATGAATTCAGTTGGGAGAAATTAATATGGTAAATGTTGATGACAAATACCTTTACAATGGCTGGGAAGGGAAAACACAATATATTTAAGGAAAACCAATGGCAGTGAATGGAAATGACATTTATCACATAACTTGCGTGTAATAAATCAATGATATATTTATCATATTACACAAGGGAAATAATAATACAAATGAAGGCCGAGTCATCATTTGGTATTTTCCGTTCAGCTTGGAGTACATCGGAATTGTCTAGTCGATATCTGTAACCATTTAATACCGGAAATCGACAAGAGAGTTCTGTTGTTTGCGTCTTACAGAGAAGACCGAGTCACCATACGACGTCATCATACAAACATACGCCGTCGACATTACATATAGTCAGCTACACTAATAAATGTTGCTTATGTGGCTTTTCTGGAGTTATGTGATAAGAATCTAACATTCGTAGGCACTCATGTAAGATCCTCTATCTTTTTAAGGAATTCAATGGTAGTGAAGGTAAATGATTTATTTAAGCAATGGGTTTCATAAGTTCCTTTTTCATGATGTTTCAAATACGCCCGACACATTCGATTTGGGTTGCTCTCAATATCATTTAAATCAGATCCAAAATATTCGCTCCACTACTATCCGCTATTTAGATCTGACAATATTACATATGGGTGACCTTTCATCTAATCAATATTCATGAGAAGATCAACTAACTTCAACCAATGAAATCGCACGTTTCATTGATAATTCATATGAAATTAAAACTTATTCTATTCTATTCGAGTGAACTGAACAAACACAAATCTACATATCCGAATAAAGATAAAGTCTTCAGGTGTTATTGCACGATACATTAAAAGAAATGCACTGAATGGTATGATTTATATCAAGATACGAAAAAAATCATGAGCGCTGTCGTGTATTTTGAAAATATATATTCCACCAAATTATTATGACACTAGATAGCCTAAATAGTATGCCATATTACATGTTGCCCTATTAGCTCAGTTGATAGCGTACTCGACAGTGGAAATATCAGTGTAATTTTAGTGTGTGTTCAATCCCACAAATCGGTAAAAAATTTTGTACCGCTATTAAATTCCGTCAAGTTTACAATCTTTTTTTTCCAGTAAATATTCAATAATGGTTGGTGTATTATGTTTGTCAACGCAATTCGTTTGTGTTTTATAAGCTAAAAGTTACGGACATTGTCTCTTTCAATACCAAGAGTAGACTGCTGCACAGCGTTTTTACTGTTCAATGCGACATGCACAGTGAAGCTGCCAATACCGAACAATTTTGTAGGCTGAAATCT
The DNA here is from genome assembly GCA_037043455.1 of Cyrtodaria siliqua. Taxonomy (NCBI): domain Eukaryota; kingdom Metazoa; phylum Mollusca; class Bivalvia; order Adapedonta; family Hiatellidae; genus Cyrtodaria; species Cyrtodaria siliqua. The sequence continues at coordinate 4,978 of JAWPHD010013558.1, read as the reverse complement.
GATTGGCTAATCGTAAGGTCAATCTGAGGTGACCTGGTATGGAATATTGTCAGATCTAAATTTTGGATTTGATTTTATTGAGATTGAGATGCTCTTACATTGAATATGTTCGATATTGTTTAAAAGTATGTGCAGTCTTCTCTGCAGGTTTTAAATGATAAAATGTGTAAAAAATTGTCTTTCTTCTGGAAATCTGATGTTAGCTAACACTGGAGGGACAAATTTGGAAAAATACTATTGGGTGAAAATATATTGGTATCTGGTTGCCTTTAATACCATCAAGCAAAATTTACCTTAATTCTGAAGATAAGCTGTTCATTTCTTCATACATGGCTTTATTTTCTTGCTCAAACTGAAAAGGAAAATCTAGGATGATTTTTTTTTACAAAGTTATTAACATTCTAAAATTTCAAAAACAAAACAGCAAACAGTTTTTACAAGATGTTGTTCACATTTGGGCATACATTATTAACCCTTAACCAACTATAGGGGAACATTTTGGGGAAAATGACTGATTAGCAGCCAGACATTGTATTGAAGTTACTCGCAAGCTGATCTGGGTTTAATAGCAAAGGCTAATATAGTCGTGATTAGCGGGTTAAGGGTTAATAAACACAGGGCTTAATCAGGTATTAGTTTTGTTGCAAAATTTGGCGCTTAAATTATGTGCCCCAAATTTTAAAGTGCGATAACATTATACTGGTCGGGGAGCACTTTCTGTCATATATGTAAACACAAACGTTTTTTCTAGACAAATCTATTTATCCAGACAATTTTTACCAAATTCATATCAAGCATCGAAGTGTTATTTGATGTAAAAATAGACTAAAACTGAGAAATCAGTCCTTTTTTCATCATTTGGTTTACTAGCGATACATTTAACAAGGTGATAACAGTAAAGTTTGATAAATTAATAGTATGTTTGCCCGTATATTCAATAATTGTGTTGTAAAAATGTGTTTTGAGATAAATATGACATTATAGCATTATGCCTGAGCAGATCCCAACCCCATAAAAGGACGTACACACAAGTTGAGTAGAAAGCCCTTTCATTTTTGTAACACCTATTTACATTTTGAGTTGTTCCTTCTGTTTTCAATCTTCAATGGTAAATTAGTAAAATCTGTAAAATTGTGGTAGTGATTTGCAGTGTAAAAATAGTTTTTAAATGAGCATGACGGTAGCTAGACTTGGACGGAAAGTGGCCCCAGACCAATGTATAATAAAGGGGGAAAAAATGCAACTCAGTGTTTATAATCAAATATATAAATTTCATTTTAGTAGACGGTTTAATATTGCAAATATGATTCGGGAATCGGTGGTCATTTTCAATCAATGGTAAATTAACAACAGAACAAGCAAAACTGCATATAAATTAAATTTATGTTTAAATTTGCAGATTGCAAGTAGAAAATATTAGCACTTGCTAAATTTTTCAGGTAATAAAAGAAACCCATTAGGTCTCAGTCTATATGTATTCACTGAACATATTTATCTTACTTTAATAATTAAACAGGTGGATATAAGTTAAGTATATAAATATACATTTTTACGTTCCTGCATCTAGCAGAGGGTGAAAATGTCATTATTTATATGTATGGCAATCCTTCTAAAATGAAACAAGGATTTAAATTATTATTTCAAGTACCTTGATTAAAAAAGTAAGTAGACAACCTTTGCACTTGCTTTTTTTAGCTAGTGGTTAAACATATTTAATGTGATCCCTGTCTTTATTAAGTTTATATTTTGAACTTAATGGCAGAATATCACATATTAAACTGAACTTAGTAAAAACACTATTAAAATGTAAATATTGATCATGAGTAGGCATAAGAAAACTTCGGATTTATTTTAAATTCCTATCCTTTCAACAATATACTTTTAATTTTTGTTATGAAATGTGTTTTGTTTTCAAAAGTACAAACAGTCATTGTTAGTATTTTTTTCTTCAGAAGACATCAGTACCTCAAATCATATTTCCTTATGTTGGGCTACATTTCTTTGAAAACATATCAATAAGGAACATTCTGTCTATATCCCCACCCACACCCTACATTTTCATCATACCATTTGTGCCTCCTCAGGAGAGATCTCATCATCACTGTCCTGAATCTGGGTCACCTCATGGCTGGGCACTCTTCTTGGGGAGGCTGGAATAGTGGCATTGACAGTCTTTTTTTAATAAATTGAAAAGTGAAACAGTTCCGAGTTGCTTAAAGTCCCTATCCTGCCATCAACTGGCAAATTTTACAACAGATCATCTATGTTCATCGTTTTTAAACCTACGGACAACAAGGTATAATATGTTAAGAATCCAAACTCAACAAAACTGGTGCGCCAAATAGAGATACCAACTCATAATTCATTTTACGCATAATCACAGGTATTTTAAGAACCCATCGGCACATACATGTATACATTATTATATGACCTGAATACCTGGATAGAGTTTTATTAAAACTGTTTTGCAGTGTAAAATTGCCGTTATTTTTGCTGGGTTACTTTCTTTAAATAGGGCAACTTAAAATTAACGGTTAGGGCCTCATCAGGAATTTAATGAGAAATAGATAGGTTGGGAATTAATACAGCCTGGCAATTTATTTTATTTTGTGTAGCAACATTGTTTACCCTTATCATTTTTAAGCAGCCATGACTCTGTCACTATGACTGAAGCACCATAAGTGTCAGAACACGTTGCATCCCGATACACAGAAGCAGTCAGATTTGTAAAGCTTTGTAACACCAGGTTGTAGAGTATATATTTTGTAGATACCTTCACTTGAAAGGTTTGCAACGAAGAAGGAAAAGCATGTGTCATTGACTTGCATGAAACCAGGGTTTTTATGCATACATGGTCTATGGTTGTATCTCTACCTGTATCTATCGATTTTTGGCTTATCGAGAGTAAATGTGCATTAAGCACGGATCGGCTAATCTCGCTCGAGGCAGAGGGGTAGGACCCCCATTCATGTTTATTTTGTCATTTTTTATCATGCTCATTCAAGGTCTTCATCATGACACCGCGTATGCAAACGTGGAAATGTGGCTCCATCGTAAATGGAGTGTTTACTATAGAATTTGCAGCAACTCTGCAGTTCTGCAGGTTAGAAGGTTCGAGGCCCATTCTCCACATTCTATCTTGTGTAAATGGAGGATGAGCCTGGCATGTTTATTACTGTTAGGCACCATATAACCTTTCATGTTGGTGCGCCGTAAAACCCAATTCAATTCAAACTATAAGCAAAACAAGCTGTGGTGTTACATTTTAATTAAAAGTTTGAATTATGTTTTACCTATTTTCAACAGGCATAAACGTATCGAAAAGTGTAAAAAAAATCCTTTTTAAACAAATCATTTTCTTTATTGTTATTCGGTGATAAAGAATCTATTTCGCTGGTTTAGAAACAAACTCGCTTTCTTCATAGGCGACTGCCATTTTGTTTCAATTTTTCCATAAAGATTACATCTAGTGTGTTGTGTTTAGAAATGTTGAAGTAGAACATCAAATATTAGAATCATGTTAAATACACATAAATTGCCGCGGAAGATCTACTATTTCATGTTCTTCAACATTTTTAAACATACCTTGTCAGATGTAATCTTTATGGAAAGATGAAAGGCCAAGGAATTGCAAGACATAAAATTTTATGAGATACAAATATATACAAAAACCCTGACAATGCAGACATGTTTGTTGTAATCACTAAAGAATAAGCATTCTAAACTTCATGAAGTATTTATTTTTTGGTTAGGCCAAAAAAACAATAGGTGTGTTTTCTATTGCATGCTCTAAAAAAATAGGGTAGGTCGATTAACCTCTTTTTTTTTTAAAGATATTATGAGATTCTATTTATCTTATTAGCCCCATACAAGTTGATGATACAACTGAAAGTTTCTCTGTGATGTTGTCATCAGTTTACCTCGATATTAGACTGCTCCAGTTAAATTACGCATTCCTGTTACAAATAATAGGACACTTTAAACCAGAAGACCTTTGTTTAACATGCATTACTAATTAGTTTAATAGTTAATTAGCATCGCATTGTTTACCTGAAAGAAAAACGTTGAATGTATCATATGACATTCCAGGGAAATCATATGGCTTACCTAAATATTATCCACTTTTGCTGTGTAATTTGGTAATAATTTGCATATACCACTAGTGCCCAGTGGATCACAGAAAATATAGAATGGTGTTTAACTGTTATGTTTCATTTTCATGATGTAAGCTATGTGATAAATCATTGTTCAGAACAAATTGAACAAATTGATTTGTTTTTTTTTAAATTTTTGCATAAAAAGTTTTAGGGTCGGCCCCTTAAAAATAGGGTCGGTCAGGCCACCGGAAACACAGGTATTTTTTTATTTGGCCTTATCTTGCTGATGAGACTAAATAAATTAAATACATGACACATGTAGGGTCGTGTTGGGACAGTGACCTTTAAAGGAGATGGGATGAAGAATGACAATTCCCATCAGTCAGGCCACAGCCAGGATATGAACTTATGGGGCAGAGGTCTGCAGCTCTAAAGCACAGCTAGGTGTGTCACTCCTCTTGCTGGGAATTGAATTGAATTGGGGTTTTAAAGCGCACCAACACATAAAAGGTTATATGGCGCCTAACAGGAATGAACATGCCAGGCTCATCCTCCATTTTACATCAGATAAAATATGGAGAATGGGCCTAGAACCTTCTCACCTGCAGAACTGGGAAGGAAAGGACAAGTCAAAGCAATTTGCTCCTTTGATATACAGCATAAGGATTATTAGGTCAGCAGCTCTAAAGTACAGATTCTTATCCACACCAGGCTATTTGTGCCGTTCCTCTTTCTGATGAGAAAATGTGAAGGGAGGACCTGAATAAAAGCTATATGCCCCTTATTATATGCTGCATAATGCAAATAGATGATTATTAAAAATATAAGCATACTTTTTGTAGAAGAAATATCTTTAGGATTAGTTAACAAAGTTTCGGAAG
>JAWPHD010013557.1:0-67361 GCA_037043455.1 Cyrtodaria siliqua | reverse complement strand
ACTTTTAACCTGGTTACATTTTAAATAAATAAAAATTGAAGTATTCACTTTTTCGTCATATTTTACTTTAAGTTTTAAATATTATTGGTGAATAATGTCAAAATTGAATAAAACTCCACATACAATTTGCTTATTACTATTGTTATAATTAATATTAATGAATGAACAAATGTAAGTTATCCAGAAAAACAAGCGGGACGGCCGTGAGTTTAAAAAAAATCATGATTGCCTTTAATATGGACTAGCGACCGAATCCACATGTACAGGGGACCGGTGGCCAGCCGTCGGCAAAGGTCCTATATACATGTGGCACCTCGGTCGCTAATGTAACAGGGACCTTTGCCGACGGCTGGCCACCGGTCCCGTTGTGTCGCAAAATATGTGGGTCGGCCCAGTGGCCATACGCAGAGGGTCGCTCAACACTATTTTATCTATGTATAACGTATACTGTATATAGCTCTATGTACCATGCTTGAAATGCCGGTAACGGGATAAAGTCCAAGTCGCCAGTTGGTACACGTACATGTTCCAAAAGGCTCTACACATAATGGGCTTTCAGAAAAATAGGGTGTACGACATTGGGTTACTCCTACTAGCCTACAGTCCTATTTTCTATTGTACCGGTATTATATATTTTTCTAGATTTTAACCCAATACCCCCAATGGATTGAAGAAATAGGTGATTTTAGTCCTTTTTTCCAACATATTTCAGCTGATATGTTGTATATGATGCAAAGAAAACACTTGAATATGTATGCTTTGCAACACTATATTATTTCAATTTGATAGGTTTATGTTAAAACTATTTCAAAAATAATTCCAGATTCCGTCGATTTTTGACAAAAAATACACATTTTTCGCCTAAAAATTAAGGCATTTTCAAGCATCATACGGTTCGGGACTTTTTTTTACTTAATTATTGGACCTTTATCTATCGAAAAAATGTTACAATGTGTCCCTTATTCAATTGTGTTTAATTTGTAATTTTGGACATTTACAGAAATCAGTGATTTTTGTCATTTTTTCCAACTTTTGCCTAAAATGCCAATATTTGAGCACATATGTTATATATTGTGTCAGGAAAAACTTGAATATATATGCTGTGTAACATTTCTACTGCTTCAGTTTGATAAGTTTATGTTCAAAGCGATTTTTGACAAAAATAAACATTTTCGCCCCAAAATTAAGGCATTTCCAAACATCATGCGGTTTGGGACTTTTTTCTACTTAATAACTGGACCTTACCCCTGCCCAAAAAGGTTACACTATTTCTTTTTCTATTGTTATTAGATATTTTTCTATTTTTTTAGTTAAATATCCCCAATGTATTACAGAAATCAGCGATTTTATTAATTGTTTTTAACATTTTTTACCCAAAATTTCAATATTTAAGCATCGGATCCATAAATTATATGGTGGGACACGTAGAGATGCGTTCCGAGAAAGATTCTATCAATTCAAATTGGTCCTAATATATTCACATTCCTTTTCTAAAAAAATAATTCCAGATTTCGGGCGATTTTCGTCTAAAAACGCAACGTTTTCACCCAAAACTCACTAAAGCACCAACGCTCAGATGGCACACATGTCTCATTTTTGAAACTTACTGTATGTTCTTTCAGAAAATCATACCCTACAAAATTCCCCCTGTGGGGGGAGGGTTTTCTCCTACTAGCTCACAGCTTACCTACTAGCTCACAGCCTAGTTAGCTGTATGGATTATTATATATTATTATGCAATATGCAGGTAATATGACTGGAACATACAATATATTGTGGTCTATACAACTGCTTGTAGATACAGAAATAATAATGTATAATCCAAATAGGCATTTTATAATTTTATTAATCTGGAGTATATCATTACCTTATTATAATGAAAACATGTTCAAACTAAGAACAATACCATGGTTGCATAAGCAGAATATTGACAGGTTGCCGTGTCAGAACCAACTAGCGCACGTGTATGTATCGTTTTCTCCTTCATAACTGTTCAGCACTGATACCTACCATTTGATGGGCTGAAGCTGGTGGGCAGTCTGAATTGTTTTACAAAGACATACTATAAATGTACAAATACACACTATAACCAAACAAACAACAACTACAAAAATGAATAAAAGGTGAAAGATCATTGTGGGGTTTAAACCTGGTGCTAGGGTGTGCACCAATCCTCACTCTTACCCTATTGTCATCCCAATAAACGGGGACAGTGTAAATAAAGATATCCCCGCCAGGCATGACTATCAAAAAATATTCCCTCATCTATGTCACCGTTCTCAAAATAGGTGAAGATTATCAGTTTCATCTTCATATAAACTGTGTGTTTAACTTAATCTGCTTGCTTGGCATTTGTTTGTGTCCATTCTTTAACTAATTCTGCTTTGCTTGGCATTTGTTTGTGTCCATTTCTTTATCTATTCTGCTTTGCTTGGCATTTGTTTTGTGTCCATTCTTTAACTAATCTGCTTTGCTTGGCATTTGTTTGTGTCCATTCTTTAACTAATCTGCTTTGCTTGGCATTTGTTTGTGTCCATTCTTTAACTAATCTGCTTTGCTTGGCATTTGTTTTGTGTCCATTCTTTAACTAATCTGCTTGCTTGGCATTTGTTTGTGTCCATTCTTTAACTAATCTAGCTTTGCTTGGCATTTGTTTGTGTCCATTCTTTAACTAATCTGCTTTGCCCGGCATTTGTTTGTGGTCCATTTGTCAGACACCAGAAGCCATAGCATTTTTCAAATAGCACACATGTTTACATCTACAGGAGAAGTATGTTCCTAACAAAAGTAGGTCAATATGAATGACCTTTATCTACATGTTTGCACCTAGTTAATTTCACATTAAAGTTTAACATTTTACAATTTATATTCAAGTCCATTTCTCAAACACCAAATTATGTAGATCTTTCAAACTTCACATATACTTACAGCTGCATATAGCCATGTGTTACAATGAAATGCAAGCCAATGTTAATGACCTTGACCTACATTTTTGCCTTTCATTAATTCGCATTAAAGCTTTACATTCAAGTGTGCTATTCTGTGCATTACTTAGATATCCATGTGTCTTTCAGACACATGACACAAGTATGTTTCTACGTAAAGTTTGTCAATAAAAATGACATTGACCTACCTTTCACACTTTGTTATTTACATTAAAGTTTTACATTCAAGTGTTTTCTGAACTTGTCATGCCTGTGGTGGTGCCAGTGAGGTTTGAACCCGTGACCCCAACCCCGGATTACAGAGTTGAAAACGTCTGATCCACTGGACCAGCTCATACCCCACTGTGATAGCTGCAGTCTTTACATATAACAGACGAGTGGCATACATGGAATTGTTTGATAACACAAAATACATCTGTATATGTTCCATACATTACATTACATTACTGATTTTATTTAAAGTGACAATGACGTTCTTGAAGTTTTTATCCGAGCTTATGTGTGTGTAGTTGTCTTTCACCACCATTTCTGTTGTTTTTTGTCTCTTTCATTGTATAATCAAGTCCTTGTTTGTAGTACAGTGCGGACCTACGATGCCATTGCGTTCGGACGCTGTGTTTCTATAGGACCCCTATATGTCATTTTTACAGTCCACTCTACCATTTGAGCCCAGAGAAGAATCCCTCGTTGACGCGATAGTATGTGTGGGCTCACAAACAAGCATTAGTGTGTGTGTGTGTGTGTGTGTGTGTGTGTATGTGTATTTCTAAGGATTATAGTCCCTTCACCTACGACAGGCGTCCTACCCGACGATTATTGGCACAATGTATGGACTTTTATCTGTGTGTTGCTGTGTGATGTGATGATATGTCTACTTGAAGCAGCGAACTCAATGGTTTCTTTATAGTGCTTCCACACTGGAATACCACGCCGTAGTAGACATGATACCCACCCACAGTCACATTATTCTGACACTGTCAATCAGTCGTAGCACTACCCATTATTTTGCTCGTCAGGCAAAGGTTACAAGTGGACTACTCACAAACAAGCATTACATAAGCATCCAGTTTAATATTGCAGTATCAGTCTGACTTTAAGCCTGCTTGCAAAAAATTAAATACAGTTATTCTGCCATGGAATGTATACATTATTGGTGCAATAGAATCAACAGTTAATATTATTCTGAAACAATTTGTTTTGAACTATTCTAATAATTAATATTAATGATTGCAAAATGTTATGTAGAAAAACGGGACTATGTGGGTTGTTTTGTTTTTTTTAATCAAGATTGCTGCGCTGTCCCTCTAATACTGTAACCAGTCTAAGCAGTTATGATAACATGGTTCTACTGGACTTTATTTGGGCTTCCGATGGTTGCCTATATTTAATGGTTTTCGTAACTGTCCCTGGGATAAATGACTGTGTTTAATGCAGTAATGACTGTGTTTCATGCAGTATGGAATAGTTGTAATAGTTGTTAAAATAAATAGCGACCCAGTCAGATGGTATACACACAATTTATGCCAAATAAGTTGTATCTTTTAAGTACTAAAACAGTCAGATTCAAGTCTGTCACAGTACTGTGATCCCATTTGCTGGGAAATGTTCTAAGAAAAATAAGCTCTAGTTTTATAAGAATTGTAATCGTATACAGTGGAAATGTCAGTTTATCTGGTTTTGAATGCAGATCGACATGCAATGTTGAGTTGGGTTTGAATGCACAGTTAGCTCTGAGATTGAGTCAATGTTGAGCTTGTTTTGATTGCACATCTAGCTCTGAGGAGATTGACATTCATTGTTGAGTTGAGTTTTGATTACACAGCTGTCTCTGGGATCGACATTCAATGTTGAGCTAAGTTTTGATTGCACAGCTGTCTCTGGGATCGGCATTCAATGTCGAACTCTATTTGATTGTACAGCTAGCTCTGAGATCGACATTCAGTGTTGAGTTTTGATTGCACATCTATCTCTGGGATCAACATTCAATGTTGAGCTGACGTTTGATTGCACAGCTATCTCTGATGTTGAGCTGAGTTTTGATTGCACAGCTGGCTATGAGATCAATATTGCAACTGCGATAACACAAAATACACCTGTATATTTTCCATATCATAGTACTGATTTGATTTAAAGGGACACATGACGTTCTTGAATTTTTTATTATGAAATTAGAATCCTGTTTAATAATCCTGTGTCAGTTTGGCTTAAATTTTATACAGTTTTGTGTTTTCAATTTTGTTTGCCGTTATTCTGCCATAGAATTTACATATTATTAAACAACAAAATGCACAGTTGTATTTATTTTATACCCATCATTGTGTTCATGATGTGATTGGCAGGCAAGATAAGTTGTGTACAGTATACTGTAATGGCATAATTGTGTACATGATGTGATTGCCAGTCAATAAGTTGTGTACATGATACTGTAATAGCATAATTGTGTGCATGAAGTAATTGGCAGGCAAGATAAGTTGTGTACAGGATACTGTAATATCATAATTGTGTGCATGATGTGCTTGGCAGGCAATATAAGTTGTGTACAGTATACTGTAATAGCATATTTGTGTTCATGATGTGATTAGCAGTCAAGGTAAGTTGAGTACAGTATACTGTAAAGGAGGATTCACCTGGGCCTATACTGGTCGGGGGCCATTTTCCGTCACTTATGTAAACATAAGCTAGTTTTTTAGACAAATCTAGATGTATCCTAATATTTTTTACTCTACTTCCTGTACAAACTGTGATGCCCGTAAAGCAGGTGTAATAGTTAACCCAGTTTGATGGTGACCAGGTGTACTGGTGGTTTTGGTAAGAATATAGAAACCAGGCGTAAAATGAGGCGGAATCCAGGCGTTAAATGAGGCGTAATATGCAAATGAGTCCGTCTGGCCAAAAACCAGGCTTAAATAAAACCAGGCGTAAATAAACCAGGCGTATATAATAAACCAGGCATACAATGAGGCGGAATCCATGCGTAAAATGAGGCGTAATGCGCAAGTGAGTCCGCCTGGCCAAAAAATAGGCGTAAATTAACAAGGCATAAATAATAAACTAGGCGTAAAATGACGCGGAATCCAGACGTAAAATGCAAACAAGACCGCCTGGAAAAAAACAACAAGAGGCCAATGATCTTGAAGCTCTACTGATAGGTTTTGATAGCTAGATCAGCATTCCTGTGAAGTTCTCCCCGTGTGGTTGCCGGGATAGAATACAACCACTGCAAACACACCGTCACATGCAGAGGAGTAGGACCCCCCCCCCCCCCCCCCCCCACTTCATACATTTTTTGTTCATGCTCATTAAAGGTCTTCATCATGACCCCTGCATTGTTTCAGGTGCCATCTCGCTCACATCACTAAGAGCAGAGGCAGAAAAATAATAAACGTGGCTCCAGCGTAAATGGATTGTCTATAATAGAATTTGCAGCAACTCTGCAGTTCAGGGTGAGAAGGTCCTAGACCCATTCTCCATATTTTATCTCGATGTACATGGAGGATGAGCCTGGCATGTTCATGCCTGTTAGGCGCCATATAACCTTTCATGTGTTGGTGCACCCTAAAACCCAATTCAGTTAAATTCAATTCCTGTGAAGTTCCATAAAAAAGTCTGTCAAGTAGTTTCAAAGAAGATGCAATTTTTAGAATATAAATATGTAAATAAAGACGGCCACTGGCAGCCATGTTTAATGTTGAATCAAACTCATTTTCGACAAGGGTCAACATCATGACATGCTGATCATTTTAGAAATAGTCCCATAATCAATATCAATTACAGTTTTGAAGAAGTAGTCGCTACAAATATTTGTTTAAAAATCTATTTTTAGCCGTGGCAGCCATCTTTAATTTCTGCCCGACTGAAATTTTTCTAGGATCAACTAGACATCAAGAGCAACATTCCTGTGAAGTTTCATGAAAATCCGTCAAGTAGTTGCAGAGGGATAGTCGCTACAATGTTTACTATACGGACTCTATTTAAACAGATCTATGGCCACTGATGGCCATGTTTAATGGAATCGAAAAGAAAATAGGATGAGCATCATGTCATGCTGATCATTTTAGAAAAAGTCCCATAATCAATATCACTTACAGTTTCCAAGAAGTAGTCGCTACAAACATTTTATTTCCGCCGACCTGAAATTTTGCTGTGATAAACTAAACATTATGAGCAACATTCCTGTGAAGTTTCATGAAAATCCATCTAGTAGTTTCAGAGGAGTATTCGCTACAAGTTTTTACTATATAAACTCTATGTAAACAAAGATGGCCGCTGGCGGTCATGTTTAATGTCGAATCGAACTAATTTTCGACAAGAATCAACATCATGTCATGTGAGCAAAGTGGACGGCATGAGCACTCAGGTGTATTTTTTTCTCTGTGAAATGCGTACAAAATGGCTGGCGAATTTGCCATTTAAACACAAATGCCCCTTTTACACACAAACATGGCCTGCAGATACCAGTAATAACGAAAGGACCGCATTAAAGCGATACATGGAGAATAGACGACAGACAACGCCCTATCGCATAAGCTCAATATAATTATATAACTTAATTATTCTTTATAAATCAAGTAACACATATTTAATGATCTAATATTGTTCGACGGTCCGTCATTACCAATTGGTCATGCAGACATTTTTTTCAAGATCACCAACATTTACGGTTCAATACCATGTACATGTTAGCAGTGTGGCCAGCTTGAATTTCCTACCAACCTGAATATTTGCTAGGATCAACTAGACATCTAGAGCAACATTCCTGTCAAGTTCCATGAAATTCCATCAGGTAGTTTCAGAGGAGTTGTCGCCACAAGTTTCTCCTATATAACTCTATGTAAACAAAGATGGCCACTGGCGGCCATGTTTGTCATCCAATCAAAATGAACTTTGGTTAGGACCAACTAAATGTCGTCCCAGTCATTTTGGTAAAGGCTCCAAATCAATATCGTTTTTTGAGAAGAAGTCGCCACAAAATCGCATTTTTAAAATCTATTTTTAGCTGTGATGGCCATCTTGAATTTCCGGCCAACCTGATTTTTTGCTATGATCAAATAGACATTAAGCGCAACCTTCCTGTGAAGTTTTATGAAAATCTGTCAAGTATATATATAACTCTATGTAAACAAAGATGGTCCAACCATGATGAACTTTGTTTAGGATCAACTGCATGTCATTTTGGTAAAGGTTGTCAATATCACTTACGGTTTTTGAAAAGTAGTCGCCACGAAATCGCATTTGTTAACATTTTTTTAAGCCGTAGCGGCCATTTTGAATTTTCGGCTGACTTGAATTTCTGCTAGGGTCAACTAGACATCAAGAGGAGAATTCCTGTGAAGTTTCATGAAAATCCGTCAAGTAGTTTCAGAGGAGTAGTCGCCACAAGTTTATCCTATATAACTCTATGTAAATGTTTGACATCCACTCAAAATGAACTTTGGTTATGATCAACTACATGTCCCAGTCATTTTGGTAAAGGTTCCAAATCAATTTCACTTAAGGTTTTTGAGAAGTAGTCGCCACAAAATCGCATTTTTAAAATATATTTTTGGCCATGGCGGCCATCTTGAATTTCCGACCGACCTGATGTTTTTCTATGATCAAATAGACATTAAGCGCAACATTCCTGTGAGGTTTTATGAAAATCTGAAGTAGTTTCAGAGGAATAGTCGCCACGAATTAGTCCTATATAACGCTATGTAAACAAAGATTGCCACTGGCGGCCATGTTTGACATGTCAATATCACTTACGTTTTTTGAGAGGTTTACGGTGCAGCAACACAAACACATATATATATGTCACCAACAGGAATGAAGACCACAGGCCCACTTCCATGTACATTAAGATTATTATTTTTTATCCAAAATGGGCATATAACCATATCTCCTGCACAACTGCAGAGTTGCATGCAAAGTATCGTGTAGACACTCCGGTTTCGCTGGAGCCACGATCATTGTTATCTGCCACCACTCAAGTATATGGGATGATGATTAAGAAAGAAGAGAACAGGCTGTACACGAATTCGGAGCGGATTTTTACCCCTCTGGATAAATAATTCGACGTTGGATTTTACCCCTCTGTCTGGATAAGCAATTCCGCAGGTGTGTTCTTGGGCGAGACACTTTCCCTTAGTCTCGTCCGTCGGATGGGGACGTAAACCGGGCGGTCCCGTGTATCGGTCTATCCTCCGAGCACGTTAAAGAACTATAGGAATCTATTCGATAATAAGAGTAGGACAGGTTCCCGGATTCCTATGTATCCTTCCCCTTTCTCTGGGGCGGCTCTAAATAACCTATACTGTGTTGATGAGCCGTTAAACAACATTCAATTCAATTCATTTCGAGCACATTTATTAAATGTATACTGCAACATTTTCCCATGGCATCCACCAAGCTTATAGTTACGTCACAATGCAAGTCGCTCCTTGATCAGTGACCGGGATAATAAAGACGCTGCGTCTAAAACGTTCTCGCCTCTGACCGCTGCGGGTTCGAATCCCACTGGGAGCTCGACTTCTCAAGTGAGAAAGTGTCGATCCTTACAGATGGCGGGAGGTCGACCGCTATCCTCGAGAGATGGGAAACAAAGGTCGGGGTGGGAGAAGGGGACGAGGGTCGGGAGACAAGAGAGATTTTAAAATAAGAATTAATCTATCTTAGTTTGAGAGTCGTTCTGGGTGAAATAATCTTATCTTTATCCTGATAAAATCCTTAAATGATTATTAAATGATATTAACAACGAAGAACGATGGCCTATTATATATAGGATAGAGGTCATGAAGAAAAATCTTCACCATTAACAAACCGAAAGGCAGGGAGCGTAACGACCGACCGCGGTTTCTTAATGGTGAAGATTTCTCTTCATAGACTCTATCCGGCTTAGTGTTTACCATATGTTTTATCGATAGTCTCTTCACCATGAATACTGCTTGTAGTAAAATCTTCATGAATAAATGTTGCAAGTATTTGAAAATCTAAGACAACTGATTGAAAAAGTACGGTAAACACTAAGGATCATTGTCTTGCCTGTCGTACACGAATACATTGAATATGTCTCATTCCTTGAATATGTCTCATTCCCTGAATATGTCTCATTCCCTGAAACCAGTTATGACTTGACATATATTTAAAAAAAAAAGAGGGAGGGACAAGAAATAAAAGAGGGGAATAAGGGAGATAAGTCGAGGGAGAAGTTTTTCATAAAAGTACACTTACTTTTCTATACAGATGCATGCTAAATGCATACAAAGTCTTCATAACTCTTAAATTATAATAATCTTACACAGCAGCAGCCGTTATAGTTATACCACACACAAGGCGTTGCTAGTTCCTCACACTTGCTATTTCAATTAGCTTGAACTATTAAAGACGCCACAGATATATGCCGTTATGTCAATAAAGAAACCACAGACATATTAATAAATTTAATTATATTATTTGTTATTAGGTCTGTGAAGAAACTAATTATGTCTTTAGATTTTAATTGTATATTCAGTCAGTGCATTACACCAGTGAAATAATGATTAATTAGTTCACTGATTACACGGATGGCATTGATTCGACACTTGTATTAAAAATACTCCTCTGACTAGGGAGCGTAACAGGACCAATTCGGAAATTTGCTGACAGACTGTGATAATATAGCTGTGAAATCATGAACAATTTTACCGAGTACTCTTCATCTCTGCTTGATCAGTAACAAAGATAATTTGATTATGAGCGGAGTTGCCGATCCATTTTTACATCAGGATTTACGTTATCATTGTCCGATATATGGTATATTCAAATTTAAAAAACACAGAAGTAAGTCGTTCATAAGGAAGATTTGGAAATACGACCAAGGCGATTATGAGCTGTTACGTGCGAAAGCAAGATCGTTAGATTGGACAGAACTTGAAAACGAAGACATCGATGTATACGCTAAAACGTGTCTGATAAAATTCTTTCTTTAAGCGAACAGTGTATACCAAATAAAAATGGTTTGATCAAACGCAAAATAAGAGTAAGAAAACGTGCATATAGAAAAGCAAAATATTCTAATCTTCAACTCAACTGGGACAACTTTAAACAAATCCGGAATGAAGTAGTTGCATTAATACGTCAGTCAAAGGAGGCTTACTATAAAACCCTTACCGAAAAGCTGAAATCATCTTCTTTGTCTTCTAAGGACTGGTGGAAAACCCTTAAAAGGTGTTTCTGACATTCATTCCAATATACGGCTTTTTGTTGACGATACTAGTCTTTATATTATTGTCGATGAAATTGATGTTGCAGCTAATATCCTCCATTCGGACATTGCAAAGATAACCGACTGGTCAAACAAATGGCTTGTCACTTTTAATCCGTCCAAAACAGAATCTCTTCTGTTATCCCGCAAACTTAGTAAACCTGCGCACCGCCCTCTACAAATGGTTAACCAAAACATTTCAGAAGTTCTGTGCCATAAACACCTAGGTATCATTCTATCAAATGACTGTAGCTGGCACTCGCAAATTTAGTATATAAAAAATAAAGCATGGAGTAGAATTGATATTATGAGAAAACTAAAACACCAGCTCGATAGAAAATCTCTTGAAACTATATATATAAGTTATAATTATAAGACCACTATTGGAATACGGGGATGTACTATGGGATAACTGCACCAATTACGAAAAGATAGAGCTTGACAAAATTCAAAATGAAGCAGCCAGAATAACGACAGGTACTACCAAATTGGTATCCCTTGATCGTTTAAAAAAAGAAACAGGATGGGGAGCTTTACAAAATCGAAGACTTAATCATCAACTTATTCTGTTTTATAAAATGGTTCACTCCCTAACGCCTTCGTATTTATCGTCTCTGGTACCACCCTTAGTAGGAGACGCGTCGCGATATCGTCTAAGAAATGAAAATAATCTTCAGACAGTAAATGCTCGAACTAAACTGTATAGAGAATCATTCCTACCAACTACTATTCGCGAGTGGAACTCTTTACCTCAAGATATTAGAAACACAGATTCCATTCATTTATTTAAACGTTATTTGAATCGCAATATCATACAACCGCCCAAATACTTTTACGTGGGCAATAGAAAAGAACAAATTCTACACACCCGTTTACGTACCCATTGTAGTTCATTGAACCTCTATTCGTTTTCAGAAAAATATAATCGCATCCCCGTTATGTGATCACTGCCATAATGGTAGTATTGAAGATAACCAACACTTTTTCTTCATTTGTCGTGCTTACAATGAAATACGTACTGACCTTGCACACACCCTTAACCCGTTATGCACAGTTATACTCCAAACACTTTTATGCGGTGATCAGTCGCTAAGTTATGACAATAACGTTTCAATCTTTGAGGCTGTTCAAAAGTATATAATAAAAAGCAAACGCTTCTAATCTTGCAGAGTATGTAAATATGATTGATGTCTGTGGTTGCCCGTCAGTGTTGCTGTGTCTTAAGGAGTAGTCCGCCTTCTGATCCCCAGTGTCACCCGTTATAATCCTGTTATCCAACAAAACTATATGTAGTCCTCTTTACTTTTGAGTTGTAATGTCTCTTGTTCGAATTACTTCTTGTTTATGTTTTCCTTCACCATCTATCATCATATTTCTTTAATTTCCTTTTGTATGTTTTTTTCTTTTTAAGTTGTTTAAGCAAATATTAACTGAAAACCAATGTGACACTGAATATTTATAATAATTCTACCAGTTGGTTCATATATATGTTTGTTCCCGTAGCTATTAATACATACTTGAATTGTAAACACGTTTTCCAAGGAGAGGAACTTTTTAAGTTTTCTTTCGTTCCAATCCTTTAATTCATATACTGTTAAATGTATTTATGCACGAATTCGAAATAAAATATGTTTAAACCAAATCATGAACATTTTGTTTTGATGGAAAATCCGGAGATTGTATACTTAACCCCGGAGATTTATCCGGAGATTTGGCAGGCCTGTATAATATTCAATCAACCGTTTTTTTTTATGTTATAATATAAACTGACTCAACCTTTCAGTGGAATCAGGACCCGATTATGGGTGGAATTCGACAAGTTCTTTACCTGAAATTAAATACTTGAAATTTACAGATAATATAAAGTCCTGTTGCAATAAAATTAGAGGCACATATTTTAGTTTGGTAAACTCTGGTCTGTTTGCCAATGGTCTGCAGCCACTAACATGTAAGAAAATTAACAATGCTGTGGTCCTTCCAAAAGCCCTATATGGCAGTGAATGTTGGTATTTTTTGAGTATGAGTGATGTTTTAACATTAGAGAGGTCACATCGACTATGCGTAAAACATATGCAAGGTTTTCATATTAGAACAAGAACAGCTTTAAGTTTGCTTAATTGTTTACCAATTGCATCTGAGATAGACCGACGGAAACTTACCTTTCTGGGACAACTGTGTAGATTACAAAGAGATTGTGCAGTAAAACAGATGTTTTTAATCAGGATAAGCGCATTTACAATTAACAACTGTTTGACAGGTTTTATTCCAGACATATACACTATCCTTAATACATATGGCCTTACGCATGTCCTGGACGGGTACGTTTCGAATGGTCACTTTCCTAGCAAACTGTGCTGGAAAAACCTAGTGAATGGTAAAATATATGAAACTATAACCACTGAATTGAACAATAGGCTTGCTGAACCTGAATTTATAAGGTTTTGCTCAATTCATAGTAGCTATAGAGAATCCAATGTATGGTTATATGCTAGAAGTCACCCAACATCTCTCAAATTTTGTAAGACTGTTTGTGTGATTATTGCAAATATAACGAGAATAAATGAAAACTGCAAAAGGTGGGATGTAATAACAGACAATGTTGTTGACCATTGCATATGCAATTGCCCATACGTAGCAAATGAAAGAACTAATTTGTGGTTAACAATACAAAACCAATTTGGATTACATGTAAAAGAAACCCTTTCGGCGCTTAACAAAAGCGACGTTGTTAATGTGTTCCTTGGTGCCAACAGTAACATGATTGAAACACTTCTCTCAAATGAAATAGACCGGTTTTATGGTACGATATTTAGGTGCATACATTGGGCGTGGTTAAAATATGTAACAGTGTAAACATAAATTAATTATATAACATGAATGCTTCAGCGCCAGTTCCTGGCACAGATTTGATTTTGCTTGATTTTGCATATATAACTGCCAACATGTATATACGTTCTTGTTTTGTTTGTGTAATTATTATGTAATTGGTTATCTGTCATTGTTGTTTGTATACTATGTGAATCTCCTATATGGAGGAAATAAAGAATATTATTATTATTATTGTTTTGATGGAAAATCCGGAGATTGTATACTTAACCCCGGAGATTTATCCGGA
This sequence comes from Cyrtodaria siliqua, assembly GCA_037043455.1. Classification (NCBI taxonomy): domain Eukaryota; kingdom Metazoa; phylum Mollusca; class Bivalvia; order Adapedonta; family Hiatellidae; genus Cyrtodaria; species Cyrtodaria siliqua. Next base: position 53,080 of record JAWPHD010013557.1, on the reverse strand, counting down.
GATTTGGCAGGCCTGTATAATATTCAATCAACCGTTTTTTTTATGTTATAATATAAACTGACTCAACCTTTCAGTGGAATCAGGACCCGTCTATATTATAGGTGGAATTCGACAAGTTCTTTCTTACCCACCAGTCGGGCCTCAATCGGCTATTTCGATTTCCCGCTCTTTTCTGTGCACGCATGCGCACTTCATAGAAGCAGGTAAAATGGCGAGAAGTTTGTTGTGTTTAGGTAGGATCGGCCAAATTCAAGCCTTATGGGCAGTACAGGTAAACATTTGCAACTTGTTATACTGCCATGTTTGTTGCACTTTATAAACGTATGTTTAATGGCGAGAGCCTTCGCTTTGCAACCACCACGTGTACATGCCAATATACTCGGAAATTGATTGAGGCAATATCTCGAGTCTTAGAGAAAAGAGAGAAACTCAGAAAGGCTATAATTTACTCGTGCCATGTGGATGCAGTCAACCCTCTACGTGCGTATGTGCATTGATCTTTTTTTTTGATGATGCTCTATCAAAATATGAGTTGACAACACCCTGGCCTCACATGATTATTGGGGAGGTGGGGTGGTTAGGGGTCATCCATCCTGACCCGCACCCTCCTCCCTCCCCACTCTTCTGTTCCTATGCCTTAAAGTGTGCTTATGTTCAACATGTGTAGCAAAATGGTATAAAACAGGAGTGTTTCAGATACGGGGCCAGGGAGTTGCCATGGGCCATGGTGCTTGTCACATTCTAATGGGCTACTTTCCTATGACAATTGACTTATTTTATACCCTGTGAGTCAAGTTAATGTTGATTTGGGTAGGAACATATGGGTGCATAGAATTACCGGAATCCACCTATTTACCGGAATCTACCGGAATCCACTTGAATTACCGGAATCCACCATAGAGTTACCGGAATCTACTTTTGAATTACCGGAATCCACTATTTATGATCTAAATTGACGTAAATGTATAGTTAATTAAGTAATATATTAATGAATATGTGTTTTTGTGACTTTAATTATTAGTGTTATTAGCGAAAATTACCGGAATACACCAGATAATTTGCCGTAATATAAGATACGCCCTGTTACGTCAGCCAACATATCTTTTATTTGAGTGTAACAAATAAAAAGTTATTATTAAAGCACGTGTTATAAGTACGGCTGTATGCATCTGCTTTATATATGCTTTATATATTACATCATCATGTCACTTATTTTCCGCTATAAATGTTTTAAGATATGTCACTTATTGCTTCTTTTTTTTAATGCAGAGGCGTAAATCATTGTTAAATGTAATTAAATAATTAAATAATATTAGTACCGTAATAAATATTTTTCCGCTATACATACTTTAAGATATATAACAGAACAAAATTGAAGTCTTGCTAATTGAGAACCTGTGTATTAAATCTTGTCGCGTTTAGCACGTGAGGATGCTATTACAGCACTTGTTATAAGTACGGCCGTATGCATCTGCTTTGTATATTACATCATCATGTCACTTATTTTCCGCTATAAAAGTTTTAAGATATGTCACTTACTGCTTTTTTTTTTTTTATAATGCAGAGGCGTAAATCAATGTTAAATGTAATTAAATAATATTAGTACCGTAATAATAAATATTTTTCCGCTATACATATTTTAAGATATATAACAGAACAAAATTCAAATTGAGAACCTGTGTATTACATCAATCGCGTTTAGCACGTCACTTAGTTCTGTATAACACTAACACAATCAGATTACTTATTGGTAAATTTATAATAATAAGTGATCTTACTCGATTTATTCAATTCCTATTTTCATTAATTTATATATTTATTAGATTGCATTGATGGTCGTTCTTTCCATACATCTACCATACATCATATGAAATTGGTAAATTGATAATAATAAGTGACAAGAAGTTATTATCTTAATCGATTTATTCATTTACTTGTTTGTGATTCGGTTAGTAATTGATTAGTGAACTTTATTTACTAATTAGTAAAATGTTTGCACATGATTTAATTAATATAGGACATTTAGATTAAAACACACTACTGACATATCAATTACACTCAGTTTAAGTAAATGATGACAAAGCGATTCTGCTGCGTATATATTACGGAGCAAAGAGAAATAATTTATTAACATTTCTTCCATCTACCGAAATGGCTAGATATGCTATATTTGGAGACAGCTACATCGCAAGACTTAAGACATTCAACAACAACAACATGGCACTGCCAGGAATATGTGGATTCTTCGGGGTATCAGGGATGTCTACAACAAGAAAATTTGACGACGAATTCGAAATACGAAAAAAAAACTATATTGCTGTCATGTACTCGTCAGAGGCCAGTTTCCGTCCAAGCCCAGTTTCCGTCATTCTCATTTAAAAAACGTTTTTACACTGCAAATTACTTACGCGATGTCACTTTTTGTCAGACGTTTATAACTGAAGATTGGAAATAGGAAATAAATAAGATAGAAATGGTCCAAAGAAGAGCAGCCCGATGGACCGTAAATAACTACTCCCAACACGCCAGTGTCACTGACATGCTAGGTAAATTAGGATGGAGGTCCCTTGAAAACAGACGATCAGATGCCAGGTTATGTCTCTTTTTCAAAATAATCCACTGGTTGCTGTACCCATGCCCCCATATGTCATACAGCCCATGAGAATTCCCCGCCAATCCCACCCCCTTGCCTTTAGACAAATACACACTACTGCTGATTACTTTAAGTATTCGTTCTTTTCCCTTGCAATAGTACAGTGGAATAGACTACCGGTCGACATTGCAATGCTGCCAGACCTGAACTCGTTCAAACTGGCAGTGTGCTCAGTCACCCACTCCATGCCATTGACAGGAAGCTTGTTTTTATTCTTACTTTTAAAAATCACTTTGTCTTCTTCAATCTTTTAACACTATAACATACTTTTATCTCACTCTCACTTGATTTTAAAACTATTTTATCTTTCTCTTAACTACTCACACTGCACAGACGCGCACCTGCACATAATCCCCGTGAGTGGGTGCTGCAGTATCAATAGATAGATAGATAGATAGGAAAAACAACCGAAAAGTAAATAAGGGGTACAAAAACGAAAGGGATTTCTCCGAAAAATGTATTTACTTCCATATGTGGCGTTGGGGATGCGCGCGCATACTGCCGCATAATAAACTATTAAAAAAATAACCGTAATGACGTCATAATTTTATCTCTCTTCAGTGGAAGCAGTTAAATAGACAGTGATTATTTAGGTTCACCAAAGAGCACAACTCGTACAACCTGTTTCTGTTTGATTTACATAGAGTTACCCATCTTTACAGTGTAAAATTGTTTTACATTGACGATTCCAGGCGCATTGTTAAAACGATCGAGGTGACTGATGGAACAATGCAAACATACCATTTTTACAATGAAATTGTTGAATAGACTTGCAAACAAGTTTCTTATTCATAAAAGTTTACTGTATCTTGTCCTAGTTGAATCTTTCACTCGATAAAATACATGGCGGAAACTGGGCTTGTAAACAAAATGATTTCTCAGTTTTAGTCTATTTATAAACAGGTCACGTGCCACTTCGATAATTTATATAAAACAAAATTCTTTGGTATCAAATTTCCAGGAAGAGGTAACCTAATAAAAAATAGAGTAAAACTTGTCAGGATACATAGATTTGTCTGAAAAATTAGTTTATGTTTACATAAGTGACGGAAAGTGGCCCCCGACGAGTATGGATGTAAGTGTATGAAGTTTAAGGTACTTCTGCAAATTGAATTGGTGATATCCAACCTGTGACAATGAAAACCATTTCGATGCAATATGCATTTTAAGCACAAGTTAGGGCATTAAATAGAGTGCTTTCATTATTTAGTATATATATATATAGCATACATAGAGATAGAAATCGATAGAAAAATTTCAATAGTTTAGTAATTATTTTAAATTACAAAACTGCCATTTTCCTGCATCCACACAGTAATATTCAGAAGAAAATTAAATATTACCAATAGCAATGTAATCTTCAAAGTCTTACCTAGGGCAGCTGAAAATCCATTTTTAGCTCTACTGATCAGAGATCAGCAGAGCTTATGCCGTGGTGCGGCGTCCGTCGTCCGTCGTCCGTCTGTCTGTCCGTAAACTTTTTTTTGTAGCGACTTCTTCTCTGAAACTACTGAATGGATTTTCATGAAACTTTACAGAAATGTTGCCCATGAAGTCTTGTTGATCCTAGCAAAAATTCATGTTGATGTGACATCCAAGATGGCCGCCAGATCTAAAAATAGGTTTTTAAAAAACAAGTTTGTAGCGACTTCTTCATGAAAACTATAAGTGATATTGATATGGGACTTTTTCTAAAATGATCAGCATGACATGATGTTGGTCCTTGTCGAAAATCGTTTTGATTCGACGTTAAACATGGCTGCCAGCGGCCATCTTTGTTTACATAGAGTTATATAATGAAAACTTGTAGCAACTACTCCTCTGAAACTACTTGACGGATTTTCATGAAACTTCACAGGAATGTTGCTCTTGATGTCTAATTGATCCTAGCAAAATTTCAGGTCAGCCGGAAATTCAAGATGGCCGCCACGGCTAAAAAATAATTTTCAAAATACAAGTTTGTAGCGACTACTTCTTGAAAACTATAAGTGATATTGATATGGGACTTTTTCTAAAATGATCAGCATGACATGATGTTGGTCCTTGTCAAAAATCGTTTTGATTCAACGTTAAACATGGCTGCCAGCGGCCATCTTTGTTTACATACAGTAATATAGTAAAAACTTGTAGCGACTACTCCTTTGAAACTACTAGACGGATTTTCATGAAACTTCACAGGAATGTTGCTCTTGATGTCTAATTGATCCTAGCAAAATTACAGGTCGGCCGGAAATTCAAGATGGCTGCCATGGCTAAAAATATATTTTCAAAATACAAGTTTGTAGCGACTACTACTTGAAAACTATAAGTGATATTGATATTGGACTTTTTGTAAGATGATCAGCATGACATGATGTTGGTCCTTGTCAAAAATTGTTTTGATTCAACGTTAAACATGGCTGCCAGCGGCCATCTTTGTTTACATACAGTTATATAGTAAAAACTTGTAGCGACTAATCCTTTGAAACTACTTGGTAGATTTTCATGAAACTTTACAGGAATGTTGCTCTTAATGTTTAATTGATCCTAGCAAAATTTCAGATCGGCCAGAAATTCAAGATGGCCGCCACAGTTAAAAATAGATTTTTAAAAAGAAGTTTGTAGCGACTACGTCTTGAAAACTATAAGTGATATTGATATGGGACTTTTTGGAAAATGATCAGCATGACATGATGGTTATCAGAGTCAAACATTATTTTGATTTGACGTTAAACATGGCTGCCAGTGGCCATCTTTGTTTACATAGAGTTATATGATGAAAACTTGTAGCGACTACTCCTCTGAAACTACTTGACGGATGTTCATCAATCTTCACAGGAATGTTGCTCTTGATGTCTAATTGATCCTAGCAAAATTTCAGGTCGGCCGGAAATTCACGATGGCCACCACGGCTAAAAATAATTTTTCAAAAAACAAGTCTGTAGCGACTACTTCCTGAAATCAAAATCAATCAGTAGAGCTTCAAGGTCATTGACCTCTTGTTTAAATTTATATACCAATCATTTAAAACTTTACAAATATTGTACATGAACACTGATATCACGGAAAGTACTGTTCCCTTGAATCATTCAGTGTTTTGGCCAACTTTCCACTCATGAGATATTCTTCGGCCAACAAATTTCAACCTGCCTGTTGAAGCTCGTCTGTTAAAAGATAATATCGAACAAGTTGCATTTCATTAAAAACTGTAGTTAGTACACGAAGGAGCATTTAAAGGCAAATATACATGTAGTTTGTACAGTCAGTATTAATAATATGTTGCTATGGTACCATATACATAACAGCAGTGTCCATATACAAACCAATGTTCTAGGTAAATGTTAGGCCTGTGTGATGAAGAAGAAAATTCAATAGTTTTTATTGAGGGACATGTCGATAAATGACAGCAATTGAGGTTTCAAAGATGTTAGTGTTGTTCCAATTAATCAATTTGATCGAATGCCTTTGATCTGATTAATCAATTACAATTTTTCGTGATCGACTTTACTCGGTTGTTGAAAAGTACGGCTCATTTCATTCTCTTGTACTAAGATATACAAGAAAATAAAATGAGTTGTAATTTTGCCACAAGTAATCACACATTTATAGTGGGCATCACAACTTATTTTTTAAATATATGTGTGAAATTTTTCATACCTTTTTGATGATTGTGTCCTTGATGGTATATCACTTCGGCTATAAGCAGGTTGAGGGGACCGGGCACGAAAATTCCACTCGTGAAACCCATGAATCGGTCGTCCGAGAGGACGAGTAACATTTCAGTAGAAAAAACAACAAATAAAATAGTTCTTAAATAGTTTATTAAGCGATTAAATGCAGTAAATAGTTGCAATTTAAGTCAACCGGATATTGGGAAATTGACGCATTTCCGTTTTGGAACATTCTAAAATGCGGCTCCCGTTCTAATTTCACGGAGCGCGAACGTTACGGTGTTTGATGTCTTTCACGGGGGAAATCTTTAAGGGCACTTAAGGTGACTGGGACCAGGGTCTTCAGGAAGGGGAATTGCAAAAAGTATGCTGTTTTCCTGTATTGGAGTTTAACATTTTGTAATAAAAAATTTTTATGAGGGGAATTTTTCACATGAAAAGGGGAAAATATATATCATGCCAGAGTAACCGTAATGACCATGATCCGACTGTAGTGCACTATAGAATATGAATATAGTCATCTATAATACTGGTCAAAGTTTCATAATTTTCATCGATTTATATAAAGAAAAAACAACACGTTATGATGTTTCCCATTGTTTTATTTATATATAATAGTGTTAAATGATATGGTATCTGACTACTTTGACTTATGAACTTTTACAATCAGAGCTGGACGAGTAAACATCCTATAAGGACAAGTAACATGTCGATGCCACTCGTCCTACAGGACGAGTATACAGTAAAATATATTTCATCCCCGGCGGGATAGTGCCTTTGTGTCTTCTTGTCTACAAACTAAAGTATAAAATAATATGACAATAGTTATTTAAAAACCTCAGGAAAATAACATGTCTGTGTTGCTGTATTAAAGATAATACATGTACATTGTATGATAAAGCATTATTGTTGAAAGTTCTGGTGTTAATGCAGTTGCTGAGTAGCAATGAGGCCTAAAAAAAAAATATGTGTGTTTCTGGTTTCACCCTGTCAAAAAGTTTTTTATATATATTGTTCGCATATATTATGCCATTTTTGTACTAAGGCAACTTCTTGATAACCTTTGCAAACAGTTTGGATCCAGATTAGATGCTTAACAACTCTGGCTAATAAAATTATAAAAACAATTTTTTTTTTTTTTTTTTATCTCCCTAAAAATATTTAGAGTCGGCGGTGAAAAAGTAGGGTAGGTCGGGAAACCGAAACACACATATTTTTTTTTTAGGCCTTATTGAACCAGTAGGCTAAATATATATGTATCACCGCATAAAAACATCTGAACAGTATTCTTGAAAACGGAATAATTTAAAAAAAAAAGGAAAAACAATCTGAACTATTTCACCAATAATTTACCCAAACCTAACACCCATTTTCACAATTGTGAATATTCTACTTTTATGAGATACACTGTTTCGTTGACAACACATGAACAGTTTTGACACCATCCTCCGTGGTGCCACTGAGTTCCGTCGGTGTGTTCTTGGGCATGACACTTTCCCTTAGCCTCGTCCGTCGGATGGGGACGTAAACCGGGCGGTCCCGTGTATCGGTCTATCCTCCGAGCACGTTAAAGAACCATAGGAATCTATTCGATAATAAGAGTAGGGCGGGTTCCCGGATTCCTATGTATCCTTCCCCTCTCTCTGGGGCGGCTCTAAATAACCTATACTGTGTTGATGAGCCGTTAAACAACATTCAATTCAATTACAACTATTTGTGGACAATAAACTTAGTGTTGAGTAAATGAACTTAGGCCAAAAAGAAATAAACTGTGTTTCTGGTGGCCCGACACCCTATTTTTAAGGGGCCGACCATAAAACGTTTTAAATTTTTTTTTTGTTGTTCAAATGTTATGCTTTGAAGTGAGTACCGATTGTTTCGCTAGTAACTATTATTTAACTAGTACTGATCATTTCACGAGTACAAATTGTTTCAGGAGAGTACTGATCTTTTCACACGTGTACGTAGCGGGGATTTAATGTTTTCCGTCGAAGATTCAAAGGATCTTTAATCTCTTTCTATTGCAGTTTTGACGATACGTCTGGTTGCAGTCTTTGATCCCCACACCTGAGCTACATTCCATTGCTCATGAAACTAATCTTGAGTGCATACTCCCCCACCTTAGTGACCTTCCTCCTCAAGCTGTATATTCCGGAAAGATGGGCCTGACTGATTGACAAGATGTTAAGAAGGAGTTGTTCATCGTCTGGTGAGTACATTTTACATGTTCGACTGAAAATTTTCAAGTGCTAAGTTCAGAGCTGTACATAATTGTTGACTGCAAGGATTATTTACTTGTCGAATTTAAAATGAGAGAAACCAGTAGGGCTGTCATTGATGGAGTGTAAAGCGTATCGACCATATTAATATCAATACCGGTATATCGATGGAAAAAGATTTGACAATATATAGACTGAAATGGTTACGGCTGTAATTGTTCTAGCTTTTTAAGCATTAAAACGTATATATTACTTTTAAATGAGTGTTGTAACATTTCATATTCTTTGAAGCATATATATATTCTTATGAAATTGAGGCGGGACCGCGTAATGTTAAAAAAAACAGGAAAAAAGACTTGACAAGATGACGGATCCAGTCCATGCCTGTCCAGCGATTTTTTTCACCATTTTTGGGAATGGTACCGGTACCCATTCAGTTGGGAAAATTCACGTTAATTAGCCTTAAACAAACACCCATTCAATACATAGATCCGTACAAATTGATAAACCCCGCCCGCCATTGTCCAAGCTCAATTTTGGCAAACATTACCATGTGTTTTATTGTATAAAATGTTTGTGGGACAGCATGTGCTTTATGTAACGGTTAAATACCTCATGTGATTTTAATTGGTCAACCGTCATGGTCAGATATATGTTTGATTGACGGAGCGGATCCATGCACTTAGGGAAAATTCGCGTTGTTTTGCAAGTACTGATCATTTTAACGAGTTCTGCTTATTTTATTAATTTACCTCGTGGCGATTCAGTCATTGCCTGTGGAACACAAAATAATGTCTTTAATTTTTATTGCAGTGTTGGCTGGATACAACTCATGTCTCAAAAAGAAACCGGGAGTCTGGTTGCAGTGTCGGCAGCCCCTACACCATGTCTACTTAACCTGTGCACAACATTGCTGTGAAACCAATCTCAGTGTGTATTTGCCCACCATAGAGGCCATACTCCTCAAGTTTGGCCTACATTCTGGAGAGATGGGATATGGCATTGATCGACAAGTCTGCTAGGAAGAAATGGTTCATCTTGTGAGTACATTAATTACATGTTATCCATCAACTATTTCAGTAGTAAACTTGCCATTTTATAAAGTTGCAGTAATAAAAAATTAGATATTCTAAAAAAAAAAAGTAATAGAAAAGACAACAACAAAACAGTGACACAATGATGCACTGAAAGACCATTTGGTGATATCTGACCCAAATTGGAATTAAGGGCATAGCTGCCTTTACGCACTATTTATTTGCATATAATATTTTTCACCAGTCAAAACAAAAAGTGGATAAAAGTTGGAAAAAATGTTCTTGAATTGCTGTATTGTACCACCGACCTAATAACAAATTTATTAATTTGTCTGTGATAGCACCATATTAAACTGTTTGTATCAAAATTGTCTGTGGGGAGGTGGGTGGGTTTGGGGGCATGCTAACAAAAAATGTTTTGCACAAATTTGGCAGGAAGCATTGGTATGATGTCGAGTTGTGCTTATGGCATTTGTGTTCTGGTCAATGGATTTTGACAGAGTCATCATGGCCCTTTGACATTTTAACTTTAAATTTACTGTATCAGTATGATGTTTAGTATCATATCGCTTTTGTCTTTCGGTTCAATGATTTTTGACAATAGTTATTGCTCTTTGACATTTTAACTTTATGTTAGTTGTTGCCATTCCTCCTAAACCATTTGTTGGATTTAACGAAGTTTGGTAGGAAGCATTGGTATGATGTTTAGTTGTGCGTATCGCCTTTGTGTTTCAGTTCAATGATTTTTAGATCACCTGAGCCGAAGGCTCAAGGTGATCTATTGGGATCACTCTGCGTCCGTCGTCCGTCGTCGTTAACTTTTCTTCAAACGACTTCTCAGAAACCGCTTGGCTAATTTTGACCAAACTTCACATGGATGATCCTTAGATGAATGCTTTCTAGATTTGTTAAAATTAGGTCAGCGTGACATCCAAGATGGCCACCATTACTATATATAGTCGAAACCTTAAAAAATCTTCTTCTCCAGAACCGCTGGACAGATTTCAACAGTTTTTCTTTTAAAATGATCGCCAATGCCTAGACTATCTAGTTTGTTCAAACGAAGTCCCCGAGGTCAAAAATGGCCGCGCCCCGGGGATCCAAAATTTGTATATCGAGATTCATATAGACATATAGGAAAAAACCTTAAAAAATCGTCTTCTCTGAAACCACAAGGCACAGAGCTCTCATGTATTACATGTAGCATCAGCTTATGGTCCTCTACTAAAGTATAGAATGACTCCTTTGCTTGTGGTTGTATCTTGGTTGGTACATTGCACTGTCACAAAGCAAATGTGGAAGTGACCTTGACCCTCCAAGCAAAGGGCAGATAACTTAATGTTTATATTCAACTTTTGCGTTTAGGTCACCCTTTCACAAACTATATGCACTAGACTTTTCAAACTTTGCTTATAGTTGTATCGTGGGTGGTACATTGCAACATGATAAAGCAAATGTGGAAGTGACTTTGACCGTCCAAGCAAAGGGCAGATAACGTAATAATTTTTACCTTCAACTTTTGCCTTGAGGTCAATTTCTCGCAAACTGTATGCACTGCACCTTTCAAATTTTGCTTATAGTTGTATCTTGGGTGTACATCACAATGTGGCAAAGCAAATGTGGATGTGACCTTGACCCTCCTAGCAAAGGGCAGATAACCTTATAATTTTTTACCCTTCGCTTTTGCGTTTATGTCACGTTTTCACAAACTGTATGCACTAGACCTTTCAAACTTTTCTTATAGTTGTATCTTGAGTGGTACATTGCTTGCAACATGACAAAGCAAATGTGGATGGATGTGACCTTGACCTTCCAAGCAAGGAGCACATAACTTAATATTTTTTACCTTCAACATTTGCGTTTAGATCACTTTCTCACAATTTGTATACATTAGACCATTCAAAACTTCGCTTATAGTTGTTTCTTAAGTAGTACATCACAACATGTCAAAAAGCAAATGTGAATGTGACCTTAACCATCCAAGAGAAGGGCAGATAACTTTAATTGTTACATGTACATCTCTTTCTCATGAACTATAATTACGCACTAGATGCTTTAAAGCTAATTTATAGCTTAATCTTTGAAAGACAAAACATTCTTTTTTGACATAGCTGTGTCTTGGGTGGCGCATCTTTTTGGACGCGTGGATTTCATCTATGACCTTGACCTACTCTTTGGAGCTGATACAAAGTTGTTATTTTGTTTTATTTTCAAAACTTTCGATCAAACTTGAGGAATAATTAACTGCAGTAGTCCTCATCAGTAGTCCTGAGATCACTGGATCAAACATGAGGAATAATTAACAGCAATAGTCCTCATCATGTGGCCAATCTGAGATCTGAGATCACTGGATCAAACATGAGGAATAATTAACAGCAATAGTCCTCATCATGTGGCCAATCTGAGATCTGAGATCACTGGATCAAACATGAGGAATAAGTAACAGCAATAGTCCTCATCATGTGGCCAATCTGAGATCTGAGATCACTGGATCAAACATGAGGAATAATTAACAGCAATAGTCCTCATCATGTGGCCAATCTGAGATCTGAGATCACTGGATCAAACATGAGGAATAATTAACAGCAATAGTCCTCATCATGTGGCCAATCTGAGATCTGAGATCACTGGATCAAACTTGAGGAATAATTAACAGCAATAGTCCTCTGCATGTGGCCAATCGGAGATCACTGGATCAAACTTGAGGAATAATTAACGAATGAATAAATGGTGTTTTACGGCACTCGACACAAAAATAGGTCATATTGTGCGCAAAAACTGATGAAAGATGAAAAAACTAAGTAGTAAATAAAAATTAATGTAAATGTATGACGATAAACTATTTACAAATATGTGATGATATGGTAGTAATATAAACTATGTATAAGTGTAAATCAACAAATGATTTTCATCTGAAACCGCTTGATGGATTTCAAAATAACTTCAAAGAAATGATGTTTGGGTGACACACACTCTACCAAGATTGTTCAAGCCAGAAATGATGTTTGGGTGACACATACTCTACCAAGATTGTTCAAACCGGGTTGATTCATCAAAAACTTGACCGCCAGGCGGCGGGGCTTATTTTTGCTATATTTTTATATGGAATACTTAACAAATCTTCTCCTGAAACCGCTTGATGGATTTCAAAATAATTTCACAGAAATGGTGTTTGGGTGACACTCTACTGAGAGTGTTCAGGCCGGGTTGATTCTTCAAAAAACATGGCCACCAGGGGCGGGGCTTATTTTTTGCTATATTTCTATATGGAAAACTTAAAAAATATTTTTGTCTGAAACCGCTTGATGGATTATATAAGCCGGGTTGATTCGTCAAAAATCAAGGCCGCCAGGGGGCGGGTCAGTTTCCCTATATAACGATCAGAAAACGTTTAAAACTCTTCTCGTCTGAAACCACTTGTACCATTACAAAATAATTTCACAGAAATGATGTTTGGGTTGGCCTCTTCCAAGATTGTTCAAACCGGGTTGATTCATAAAAAAACTTGTCCGCCATGGGGAGGGGCTTATATTTGCTATGTTTCTATATGGAAAACAAAAAAGCAACTCCTCCTCTGATTTGTCAAAAAACATGGCCACCAGGAGGCAAGCCCAATTTTTGCCATATTTCTATATTTTGTTAAACTGGGTTGATTCATCAAAACATATAGCTACCAGTGGGCGGGCAGATTCCCCTATATAACTATATGGAAACGTTTACCAACGTTTTGTTAATGCTATCAGCTATAGGACATCCATTCCTGTCATCATACTAGATTTTATAATATAAAATATTTTGCATAAAGTGCATAAAACTGAGCTGAAACTGACACCCTGTTTTGTTTTAGCTCACCTGAGCATATAGTGCTCAAGGGTGCCAGTCGGAGGGGATCTTTTCTTATATCTTTATTGGAAAAAGCTAGTCATGTTGATTTGATGTTTGAGTGACACTCGACAAAGATTGCTCAGAACATGACTGCCTTCAGGTGAGCGATTTAGGGCCATCATGGCCCTCTTGTCTAGTTAAATATGATGTAGTGAACATGCTGTGCATAACGTCCCATGGCATAACTCATTTTTGTCGCGTCCTGCTAACACATTTGATTAAATGCATTCCTCAAACAGTTTTGAATGGGTTGTTGCCAAAATTCATAAAAACATACCAACTGATGACCTTATTTCACTCTACATTACTCATTGTTGATTGCCTAATTTATTAAAGAATTATGGCCCTTTGAAATTCTGTGTATTTAGGTAAAAAGCTTTGTTTCTGTATTAAGGAATTTCCACAAAATTCTTAGAATATTCTTACCATTGAATAAATCGCTTTGTTTTGTTTGTATGGTGTTTTACGTCATTTGCAACACATATAAAGTTATATATATGAGGGTTGATTATTTTTTTGGTGGAGGTATATCACCCACTTTTCCTGGGTAGAACCAGTACTGTACACCTCCCGCCATTCCTAAGAATCAATACTTCCTCACTTGCAAAAACAGAAATAGCATGTAGTCTGTGTCACTCGTCGCATGTCGTCTATTATCATTATGCCAGTATCTTCCTCCTGCTCTTGTCCAAATGAAATTCACAGACCTGCCGTGTTTAGATACTTTTCACTCAGTAGATGATGCCTACCTGTAATGTATTATTAGCCTGTCGACCTAGTGATACAGGGATGTGAGATAGATCCCAGACCAAATGTGGATTAATTATCAAAATACTTCTCAATGATGCAGTCATTTGGATGAGACTTGAACCTGCGGTCATTACATATGATTAAATGCAGCGAGCCACTCGTTCACAATAGTCCTGACATATGATTAATGCACCGAGCCACTCCTACACAATAGTCCTGACACAATTAAATGCAGTGAGCCATTCATACATGTTAGTCCTGACATACAATTAAATGCAGCGAGCCACTCCTACACAATAGTCCTGACATACAATTAAATGCAGCAAGCCACTCCTACACAATAGTCCTGACATATTAAATGCAGCGAGCCACTCGCACACAATAGTCCTGACATGATTAATGCAGCGAACCACTCGCACACAATAGTCCTGACACGATTAAATGCAGCCAGCCACTCATACACATTAGTCCTGACATATTAAATGCAGCGAGCCACTCGCACACAATAGTCCTGACATGATTAATGCAGCGAACCACTCGCACACAATAGTCCTGACACGATTAAATGCAGCGAGCCACTCATACACATTAGTCCTGACATTCAATTAAATGCAGCGAGCCACTCTACACAATAGTCCTGACATATTAAATGCAGCGAGCCACTCATACACAATAGTCCTGACATGATTAATGCAGCAAGCCACTTGCAAACAATAGTCCTGACAAGATTAAATGCAGCGAGCCACTCGCACACAATAGTCCTGACACGATTAAATGCAGCGAGCCACTCATACACAATAGTCCAAACTATACTGTGCCCACATACACAACAGTCCAAATTATACTGTGCCCACATACACAATAGTCCAAATTATACTGTGCCCGCATACACAATAGTCAAGACTATACTGTGCCCACATACACAACAGTCCAGATTATACTGTGCCCACATACACAATAGTCCAAATTATACTGTGCGCGCATACACAATAGTCCAGACTATACTCTGCCCACATACACAACAGTCCAGATTATACTGTGCCCACATACACAATAGTCCAAATTATACTGTGCCCGCATACACAACAGTCCAGACTATGATGTGCCTGCATACACAACAGTCCACACTATACTGTGCCTGCAAACACAACAGTTCAGACTATGATGTGCCTGCATACACAACAGTCCAGACTACTGTGCCTGCATACACAACAGTCCAGATTATACTGTGCCAACATACACAATAGTCCAAATTATACTGTGCCCACATACACAATAGTCCAGACTATACTGTGCCTGCATACACAATAGTCCACACTATACTGTGCCTGCATACACAACAGTCCACACTATACTGTGCCTGCATACACAACATTCCACACTATACTGTGCCTGCATACACAATAGTCCACACTATACTGTGCCTTCATACACAACAGTCCACACTATACTGTGCCTGCATACACAATAGTCCACACTATACTGTGCCTTCATACACAATAGTCCACACTATACTGTACAAGTCCAACTCTTAAATACATGCTTTAATAACCTTTAAAGCTACCCCATTTTAATGTCTGATCGTATAGTGGTATACTAATTCTAACAGACTCTACTGCCCAACCAATCTCTAACCCAATCTCTAACAATCTCTGTCGAACTCTCCTAAACACTCCAGTATATACTTCAGGGCCGTCATTTGATCGTTTTTGGGGCCGAAATTCCCCCTTTTCCTGTGAAAAACTCCCCTTAAAAAAAAAAAATAAAAATAAAAAATTAGAAAATGTTAACCTCCAATACAGGAAAACAGCATACTTTTGTAATTTGGAATGGTAAATTCTTGGTGCCACTTTAATAATAATTAAAAAATGGATATTCCCCCCTCTCAGGGCCCCGGCCCAATTCCCCCAATACAGAAAGACGGCCCTGTACTTGCATGCATGTTGGTTTACACAGTTATTCAATAGGTCGTAATAAAATATACTGCTATTAAAGAGAGCTATCACTAATTGTAGAATATTATGTAAATTACATTAAAGCGCTTGATAGTGTTACACATACACAACAGTCCAGACTATACTGTGCCCTAGCGGGCAGTGGGACTATAAACATTAGGAATACACCCTACTGATTGCACATGTTTTATAGGATTTAACTGATATATTTAGAATGTTCAAGACAAAGGTGTCTCATAAGTCAAAATTGACTGGCCTTTTTAATAGGTGTGACACTATAATAAACAAACACTTGACTTGACTTTATAATGCTGGGTTAAATATTTGCTCTTTTACAACATTATGTCCTTTTAACCAAAGTTATCATTTAAATATCTGCAACCTACAGTAAAAGAGTATGAGAGTGGACATTTGGAAATGGTCGAACACGATAAATATGAAATATTGCAGTCTCTCGGTATTCAATATTCATAAAATCAATAGTACAGAATTTTAACCATCCCAAAGATGGCATGCATATGGCGTGTGGACATGCTACTTATTTTATTATTCCATGTCCAGCGTGCATATTGTTCCCAGTATCTAACAAAATTCTATGCCCCTGAAGAAGCGAAATAAGCGGTTATGAAGCCTGCCAGTTGAAGTCTGGCGAGCTTACCCGCATCTTCTCTATCACATGATCTGGTCACCTGATCTATGACAATTTCTACTGCTTGCGATAAAATATGAAATATTGCTAGTCTCGGTTTGATGAGACTGTTCATGAACGGTAGTGAAATATGTTTGCTTCACGCCCAACTAGCCTCGGTGTTGAGCAGAACTCAATGTTCATAAAATCAATAGTACAGCATTTTAACCATCCCAAAGATGGCATGCTATATGGCGTGTGGACATGCTACTTATTTTATTATTCCATGTCCAGCGGCATATGTTCCCAGTATCTAACAAAAATTCTATGCCCCGAAGAACGAAAATAAGCGGTTATGAAGCCAGCCAGTTGATAGTCTGGCGAGCTTCCCGCATCTTCTCTATCACATGACTGGTCACACTGATCTATGACGATTTCTACTGCTTGGGATTTTCCCAATATGAATCAGAATTTCCCGAAATTCGTCAGCATTTCACTGTATGTTTCTAATTTCTGATGGTGCTGTCGTTTCGCTAGCTTTTCCTGTCCTCAATTTGTGTAATTATTTCACACATCCAAATCACTTGTCGTCCATATTCCTGTAGATTTATTGAAGTGTATTTTACGCGGACTATATTTCCTATATTTTGGTGATCGTATTTTCTCTCGGAATAACCCTCATAATTCGCAAACTGACCTTGACCTTTCACAGCTGTTCTCTCAGGAGAAACAAAGTTAAACGAGTTCGTTAAAAATAGGATTTGAAATTATACTATACATATAACATCTACATGTGGTGATGACCTTGACATTTAGGTTAAAAGGATCTGAAAAAAAACATGGAAAAATAAGTGTTAAACATTTGCTCTTTTATCTTTCTTTCAGCAACATAACTTGAGAGATTGGATCAGTGTACATGTATTATTTATTACTTCTTTTTGGGAAAGGCTCATCAAATTAATTTTGTTAATAGTTGATCTATTGGGTTTTCTTGTGGTTAGACTCAGCGCGGTCCTTTCAGTTTTGAGACTTCAAAAAGTTCGAGTGCTGTCCTTTTAACGGCTGTTTTTATTTCCATTTATATTTGTAATAGTGCTTGAGTTTTTGAGTTTATTGCTCAAAATGTTTAAAGAATATGCGCTATGATTGCCTTTTTATTAGCTGGGTTTTTGGAAAAAAATTGGCTTATAGATTGGCGTTTAACCTGGCAGGCATCCACATTATTATTATTTTTCAGTAGTAACCATGTCCAATATTCATCAAGCTTTAACAGCACCTTCTTCTCATCAAGCACTTACCATACCCTATGACCTTACACTCCCTCCAAAACATACGTTTGTGATAGGGGTGTGGGGGGACATCAAGCACTTACCATACCCTGAAAACTGGTGTCACTATGACCTACTTTCTCCAAAGTATACGTTAGTTAACCTTTTTGTTTAAGTTGCGGGGGACGGGTGGGACTTTATTTTTGTTATATCGCTAGCTAGTACCATGTTCAGTATCTTTATCAAACAGCATTTTATTTTATTCAAGCTCTTGCCATGTAACACGTGTGGGAATTGATTTTTGTTATATCTCAGCATTACTATGTCTGATCTTCATCAAATTTTAACAGCACCTTCCTGTCATCAAGTACTTACCATACCCTGAAAACTAGGTCATCGTGACCTACTTTTAGCAAAATAATCATTACGTTTACCTTTTTGTTTAAGTTTGTTATGGTTGTCACTAAATGTTAACTTTTTTGTTTAAACTTACCATTTCTATGCATAATGCCATGTCCAATAAACTGGGACGGTATCCTCACCAAACATTACACCTGAAAACCCGCTTTAACACCACTAGGCATTACCTTTTGTTTACAATGTTTTTGTATAACTTTAATTTACAGAATAAACAGTATTTTTATGTTGGTGCTGTTTAAAAATAACACTTTCCTTTTTAAGGTCAAATAGAAGTGTTAAAAAAATGGTTGCATCTTATCTGACCAATAGACCTTACATGTACAAGTTGGCCAGTATAACTTGACCAATATAATTTATGTACTATCTGGCCAATATAATGTATGTACTATCTGGCCAATATAATGTATGTATTATCTGGCCAATATAATTATGTATGTACTATCTGGTGCTAATTCTTGAGTCTTTGGTTATAGAGGAGGGATCTTGTATATAGGGACAATCCCGGTCTCTCGATCCCATCTTTATGAACCGTGCTGGTGCATATCTTTTGCAGCAGTTGAATGTGAAATATATTATTTTGTAGATCTATCTTAAGTGTTCAAATTTAATTATGTTACCAGAGCTGTAGATAATTGTTGACTTCAATGAGTATTTACTGGTCAGATTCCAAATGAATGAGTATGAAGGAAGACATTTAGAATAAAAAACAAACATGTTTCAATAGTTCATGCTTCCAAAATGTATGTGAATCCTAAATATTAATACATTTTAAAAGAAACATCCATTCTGGTTAATGGATGTAAAAATGACACTGTTTGGCCTTTGTTAATAGACCAGTGCTCCGTTGGAAATTAGAAACAATTGTCAATAAACTGTCCACAGGACACAATAAACTGTCCACAGGACACAATAAACTGTCAACAGACACAATAAACTGTCCACAGGACAATAAACTGTCCACAGGACAACACATACACATATAATACTGATGACTAGTTTAGCGTATTTGTTTTAAAAAACTGAGGTTATGAAAGAGAAGTAAGAGTAAAATACCCAGCTTATCTACAGCTCTGCTGATGCACTCAAATACCCAGCTTATCTACAGCTCTGCTGATGCACTCAAATACTCAGCTTATCTACAGCTCTGCTGATGCACTCAAATACTCAGCTTATCTACAGCTCTGCTGATGCACTCAAATAACCAGCTTATCTACAGCTCTGCTGATGCACTCAAATACTCAGCTTAACTACAGCTCTGCTGATGCACTCAAATACTCAGCTTATCTACAGCTCTGCTGATGCACTCAAATACTCAGCTTATCTACAGCTCCGCTGATACACTCAAATACCCAGCTTATCTACAGCTATGCTGATACACTCAAATACTCAGCTTATCTACAGCTCTGCTGATACTCAAATACTCAGTTTATCTACAGCTCCGCTGATGCACTCAAATACTCAGCTTATCTACAGCTCCGCTGATACACTCAAATACTCAGCTTATCTACAGCTATGCTGATACACTCAAATACTCAGCTTATCTACAGCTCTGCTGATACTCAAATACTCAGCTTATCTACAGCTCTGCTGATACACTCAAATACTCAGCTTATCTACAGCTCTGCTGATACACTCAAATACTCAGCATATCTACAGCTCTGCTGATACACTCAAATACTCAGCTTATCTACAGCTCTGATCAGTGATACTCAAATACTCAGCTTATCTACAGCTCCGCTGATACACTCAAATACCCAGCTTATCTACAGCTATGCTGATACACTCAAATACTCAGCTTATCTACAGCTCTGCTGATACTCAAATACTCAGCTTATCTACAGCTCTGCTGATACACTCAAATACTCAGCATATCTGCAGCTCTGCTGATACACTCAAATACTCAGCTTATCTACAGCTCTGCTGATACACTCAAATACTCAGCATATCTACAGCTCTGCTGATACACTCAAATACTCAGCTTATCTACAGCTCTGCTGATACACTCAAATACTCAGCATATCTACAGCTCTGCTGATACACTCAAATACTCAGCTTATCTACAGCTCTGCTGATACTCAAATACTCAGCTTATCTACAGCTCTGCTGATACACTCAAATACTCAGCATATCTACAGCTCTGCTGATACACTCAAATACTCAGCTTATCTACAGCTCTGCTGATACACTCAAATACTCAGCATATCTACAGCTCTGCTAATACACTCAAATACTCAGCTTATCTACAGCTCTGATCAGTGATACTCAAATACTCAGCTTATCTACAGCTCCGCTGATACACTCAAATATCCAGCTTATCTACAGCTATGCTGATACACTCAAATACTCAGCTTATCTACAGCTCTGCTGATACACTCAAATACTCAGCATATCTACAGCTCTGCTGATACACTCAAATACTCAGCTTATCTACAGCTCTGCTGATACACTCAAATACTCAGCTTATCTACAGCTCTGCTGATACACTCAAATACTCAGCTTATCTACAGCTATGCTGATACACTCAAATACTCAGCTTATCTACAGCTCCGCTTATACACTCAAATACTCAGCATATCTACAGCTCTGCTGATACACTCAAATACTCAGCTTATCTACAGCTCTGCTGATACACTCAAATACTCAGCTTATCTACAGCTCTGCTGATACACTCAAATACTCAGCTTATCTACAGCTCTGCTGATACACTCAAATACTCAGCTTATCTACAGCTCTGCTGTTACACTTATTTCTGGAGGTTTATGTCATTCTAGAGTTGATTGTATGTACTATTTGAATTTACTTTATATAACAATATTATAACAGAATTTGCAAAAGTTCTGTAGGTGAGAAGGTTCTAGGCCCATTCTGCATATTTTGTATCTAGATGTAAATGGAGAGTGGGCCTGGGATGTTCATTCCTGTTTTGCCATATAAACTTTTTGTGTTGGTGTGCTGTAAAACCCTGATTCAGCAATGAAAATGTTTTGTATTACCACATGAAACCATGTCTCCAGTGACTCCAATGACATCTCTTATGTCTCTAATGACATCTCCCATGTATCCAGTGACATTGCCCAGGTCATCAATGACATCCCCCTGTGGTTCTCGGGGGCCCCGTTTGGTCACGGGGCAAAGAATAGGGCCACTGCAGATCCCGTTGGAGGGATAGGCAGAGGGGTAGAATCCCCCCAAATTCATGTTCATTTTTTATCATTTTTTGTTCATGTTCATTAAAGGTCTTCATCATGATCCCTACATTGTTTCAGGTGCTATCTCGCTCGCATCGAAAGAGTAGTGGCAGAAAAACAATAACGTGGCTCCAGCGTAAATGGACTTTCTACGATAGAATTTGCAGCAACTCTGCAGTTCAGGGTGAGAAGGTTCTAGGCCCATTTTCCATATTTTATCTCGATGTACATGGAAGATGAGCCTGGCATGTTCATGCCTTTTAGGCGCCATATAACCTTTTCATGTGTTGGTGCGCCTTAAAACCCCAATTCAATTCAATTCTTTGCTGACATCTCCCATGTCTCCAATGACATCTGCCATGTATCCAATGATATCTTCCATGTCTCCAATGACATTTACCATGTCTCCAATGACAACTCCCATGTAACCAATGATATCTCCCATGTCTCCAATGACAACTCTTATGTCTCCAATAACATCTACCATGTCTCAGTGACATCTCCCATGTCTCCAGTGACAACTCCCATGTAACCAATGACAACTCCCATGTAACCAATGACATCTCCCTTATCTCCAGTGACATCTCACTTGTATACAATCACATCCCCCATGGCTCCACTGGCATCTCCCATGTCTCCAATGACAACTCTTATGTCTCCAATAACATCTAACATGTCTCTGACATCTTCCATGTCTCCAGTGACATCTCCCATGTCTCGAATGACATCTCCCATGTCTCCAATGACAGGTCCCATGTCTCCAATGACACCTACCATGTCTCCAGTGACATATCTCGCATGTCTCCAGTGACATTTCCCATGTCTCCAATGACATCTTCCATAATCCATTAGGCAACATAATTCATCATTCCGTCTTTGTGAACTCAGCTGGTGCATATCTTCTGCAATAGCTGAATGTGAAATATTTTGTATCTCAATCTTTAATGTTCAAATTAAAAGATGTTATGCTAATTTCTTAAGGTTCGTATCATTTTATGTACTATGTCTTGTGTACTATTTGAATTTACTTTGTACATTACCAAAGAATTAGCATGCATTGATTGTTAAATACCAAGTTATAAATTAAATACAATATATAGAATGTTTTAATTTTAACGAGCTTTTCAGATCATGTTGAAAATGGGAAGAACTATTTCATGTGTGTTTAGTAAATATATTTACAAAGTATTTAAAAGTGGAGGAATTTCATTTAATTATTTTTATCAGTCATTCAACAGTTTTAATAAAGTGATGCAAATAACATGTAAATGTCCATGTATGTATACATTAATGGTGGTAGCCCCTTGTGGTTCCTGTGCTAGAAAGAATAGGGCCACTGATTATCCAGACCCCTCTCCTCCTGAATTCATATTCATTGTCATTTTTGCCATTTTCAGTAAAGGTCATCATCATCATCGTCACTGTATTGTTTCAGGTGTTACTCGAGCGATTGCAGAAAACAGTGATCCTAAGTGGCTCCAGCAATATTGTGTTCACATTAGAATTTGCAGTAACTCTGCAGTTTTGCAGGTGAGAAAGTTCTATGCCCATTCTGTATATTTTTATCTAGATGTAAATGGAGAGAGGGCCTGGAATGTTCAGTCTTGTTGGCACCATATAACCTTTTTGTGTCGGTGTGCCATAACCCCCAATTCAATTCATGGTGTAACTTTAAGTGATGACATCATCCAAGATATTACAGGTAGTTATATCACATAATATGTAAAGACGTTATGAAAGAATCGTTACATCGTCCCGCCTTATTTCATTAAGTGGTGGGAAAGCTTTTACTAGCAGGATTTTATAACGGATATTTCGACAATAAAACGTGTTTTTATAAAAAAAAATGTTTACTAAACAAATGCGATAAACTGTTTAAAATTACCCATTAAATATTTTAATTTTACAATATGCAAACTTTTTAAGCCGAAATTTAGGTTTTATTTCATACCCCTGACAACCCCGTTTTCTCTTCTTGCAGAAGGGTTGGATGGGGTATGAAAGTTAATACTCGACCACGTAATGGTTGTATGGTAGTTGTTCTTGAATTGTATTCTAGCTATGCATTTATAGTCCTCTATGTATCAGCTTCATAGTTAATGATATATTAATATGTGTTTATCATATCTTATGTAAATATGTTGTTTGGGATTTCTGCTGTTAAAGAAGGTACATCAGGCTTTGTCCAGAGGAACATGCATAATTGTTACAGATGTTCCAGTTTGTGATGGTCATATCGATCAAAATATGGTGTAAGCAAGTCCAACATTTGAATTTGCCACATACTTTGGCTGGAATAGCACATTACATTAATCCTGGTTGTAACCTAGGATAGCATGTATTCCTGTGAAAATAAAATTCCTTGTAAATAAGGGTATTTTAGGCTCATTCATTCTGTGTTTAAGTTATACCCCTAGACACCCAGGAAAAGCCAGATGTACCTCCATCGATGTTATTAAATCTTGTTATAATAAATTTGTAATTTATTAAAACTTGTCATGTTTTTTGTTCTTTTCCATTATAGGTCATTGGCATAGTTAGACATAAAGGGAAGTGCAAGCCTGAAATGAAAAGCAAAGCTTCATTTTGGAAACTGTGTTTTGCAAGTTCTGGTGTATTTGTCAGAGATATTCTTTTTAGCTCGCCTGAAGTGGTACCTAAGTGAGCCATTGTGACTGCTTTTTATCCGTCGTAACTCAGACAGTCCATTCATCAGTTTATTAAATATCGCTAAAACGATTCGCACAGACTGCTTGAACAATTTTGACCAAACTGAAAATTTTATGGATAATTCATAGGACAGTGGGTTTTGTGTTAAAATTAGGTCATTGCAAATTCCAAGATGGCCACCATTACTGTAACTGGTGTAACCTAAATAATACTTCTCAAAAACAACTACACAGAATTCAAGTTTTTGTGTTGCCTGTGTCGTCATCCTTCGGTCCCTCACACTTTAACCTGCAACTCATAACTTGGCAAAATATTAACCTACGGTCATCAAACATTATACAGTTATCAATTATCCAATGCAGATTTATGCCCCTTTTCATAAAACTTCATGAATGTCCTCAAACCTTGCTGAAATAAGCACAAAGCAGGCAACAGAAGGGTTCCGTGGAACACCCTTTTAGTTAGCTCCACTAATCACAGATCAACAGAGCTTATACCGTGGTGTGTCGTCGTCCGTCCATCCTTTCGCAAACATTTTTTGTGGAGACTATTCTGCTGAAAGTACCAGATGGATTTTCATGAAACTACAGGAATGTTACTGTTGTTACAAAAATGATTTCCATTTGAGAAATATTGAAAATAAGATGTATTTACTCTGACAACTGTAAGGGCTGTTTGGACTTCAAACATGGAAGTATCAATATCAAGTGGAGATGTGCATACTGTCATGACGTTCCGGTTCAATAATTTTCCACTGAGTTATGGCCCTTTGTGTTTTTAATGCATTTCATACTTGTTAGTCAAATAGAAATTCTTGTCCGGGCTTTTTCTCTTTATGTCTATATACCTTATAGGAACAATGTCTTGTATTTTATTCACCCCACAACAAAGTGCCAGAGAGGGGTATTTGTCCAGTGACAGTTCTAATCGTGACATTCCTTTTTGATATTTTTCCACTGAGTTGTGGCCCTTTGTATTTTTAATGCATTTCATACTTGGTAGTCAAATAGAAAATTCTTGTCTTGGCTGTTTCTCTATATGTCTATATATCTTATAGGAACACAAAGTCTTGTATGTTTACCCACCCCACCAACAAGTTGCCAGTGGGGATATTTGGCCGGCGACAGATGAAGATTTTACCTGACAACTTCTTGGGGCTATTAAACTTTCAATGTATAAGGTCTACAACAATGTAACTTTGTACACATCTGCAACATGATCCAATGAATACATCATTCTGATAAAGGCCCATAACTTTCTGGTTCATATTTTTGAAAAAAGGTTTGACCTATAACGTAACCTTGCCTTTTAGAAGGGATTGTGACTAATAACTTCCAAAATATTAGGTCTTAATGAAACGACGGGCGTATGTGCCCCACTATTCAATGCTCTTGTCATATTAAAATAGCGGACTTGTTCAAAAACTAGACATGGGAATATAAACAGCAGAGTTGTTGCTCTTAAATTATTTAAAAATGCTATATTTTGTTTCATTAGCACTCTAGCACCACAACTTGTCTCAGCCAGAACTCCTCAACTACTTAATGAATTTTGATAAAACTACAGAAATGTTTAGCATGATGAAAAGGTTTGTAGTATACAAGAAACAGATGTAGTCTCGAGGGCACTCGACGATTTTTGAGTCTAGTTCAACATTTTGCGAGGAGCATAGTGACAGGTATCACTCAAGAGTAATATCTTGCCTGTATCGTGGTACCCGTGTTCAGTACTGATTTTGTATGTGACGGGTAAATTGAGATCAAAGGTCATTACCCTTTTTCAGAATAATTGAAAAATTGAATATACATTTTTGAAAGCCATTATTGTTTTGTTTATGCATGAAGCACATTTAGGTCATAAGCTAATTAATTAAGTAAAAGGCTCAGAGGTGAGCTGATATGCGGTATTTTATAAAGTTCATTTTGATTGGACGTCAAACATTGCCGCCAGCGGCCATCTTTGTTTACATAAGGTTATATAGGAAAAACTTGTGGCGACTACTCTGACAATACCTTATGGAATTTCATGGAACTTCACAGGATTGTTGCTCTTGATGACCAGTTGATCCTAGCCAAAGTTCAGGTTGGTAGGAAATTCAAGATGGCCACCACTGCTAAAAATAGATTTTAAAAATGTAACTGGCGACTACTACTCAAAAACCGTATGTGATATTGAACTGGAACCTTTACCAAAATTACTGGTGCTACATGCACTTGGTCTAACCAAGATTTTGGTTGCATGTCAAACATGGCAGCCATTACACAAGTTATATAGGAAAACCTTGTGGCGACTACTCCTCTGAAACTACCTGATGGATTTTCATGAAACTTCACAGGAAGGTTGCTCTTGATGTCTAGTTGATCCGAGTAAAAATTCAGGTCGTCCGGAAATTCAAGATGGCCGCAACGGCTAAAGATAGCTTTAAAAAAGTAATGTGATTTTGTTGTGACTACTACTCAAAAAACATAAGTGATTTTGATTTGGAACCTTGACCAAAATGACTGCCACGACATGTAGTTGGTCCTAACCAAAGTTCATTTGGATGTCAAACATGGTCACCAGCGGCCATCTTTGTTTACATAGAGTTATACAGGAAAAACTTGTGGCGACTTCTCGGAGACTACTTGAAGGATTTTCATGAAACTTAACAGAAATGTTGCTCTTGATGTCTAGTTGATCCTTTATGCCCCCTTTACACAGAAGGAGATCGTTGAGCGATACAAAATTGGCCCGATCTCTCTACGATCTCCTAAAACCTCGAACAAGTCGCTTCTGTGTAAACGTTCTGGAGATCCTTGTGCGTTCATTGAGCGATAAAAAAATCAATTTTCGGCAACTTTAATGGCGATCTATAGAGATCATTGAGCGACCTTGGCAATCATTGAGCGCTCATTGAAAGATCCTTGAGAGAGCAATGGAGACTAAGCCTCCTGCAGCGATCATTGAGAGTTTGTTGAGTGCTCGTTGTGCGACAAAGAGGGATCATTGTGAGTTCCTTGCACGACCAAGGAGATCGATGAGCGTTTCTTGGGCAACAAAGGAGCCTCTGGGTATATAAGAGAGGTTTCTGGTGCTCTTCCATCAGTCTCTGACAAGCTGTTGAAGAAGATACATCAAGGTAAAGAGTCCGAGATGAACAACCAAGAAATGATACATGGTAATCCTACAACATAGTAATCCTGGTGAAACAAGTCATACAGTGGTGGAACAGGCAAAGGTGATAAAGTCAATAGTGAGACAATCTAAGGGGAAAACGATAAATTTTAAATCATGCACCATTACCATACAAAAAATTCAAATAATTGAACATACTAACACAGTAACACAGTATCCGGTGCATACAAAATAGTCATCGTGGTCAAACAAGTCATACAGTAGTGGAACAGGCAAAGGTGAAAAAGTCAGTGGTGAGACAATCTAAGAGAAAAAATCCCTGTCACCACTGGTTTCATGTGATTGTGGAGGGACTTGTCACTGTCTCGCAGACCGGGGTGTGCAGTGCCTGAGGCAGGGAGAGCACTAGAGATCCGTCACTGTCTCGCAGACCGGGGTGTGCAGTGCCTGAGGCAGGGAGAGCACTAGAGATCCGTCACTGTCTCGCAGACCGGGGTGTTCAGTGCCTGAGGCAGGGAGAGCACTAGAGATCCGTCACTGTCTCGCAGACCGGGGTGTGCAGTGCCTGAGGCAGGGAGAGCACTAGAGATCCGTCACTGTCTCGCAGACCGGGGTGTGCAGTGCCTGAGGCAAGGAGAGCACTAGAGATCCGTCACTGTCTCGCAGACCGGGGTGTGCAGTGCCTGAGGCAGGGAGAGCACTAGAGATCCGTCACTGTCTCGCAGACCGGGGTGTGCAGTGCCTGAGGCAGGGAGAGCACTAGAGATCCGTCACTGTCTCGCAGATCGGGGTGTGCAGTGCCTGAGGCAGGGAGAGCACTAGAGATCCGTCACTGTCTCGCAGACCGGGGTGTGCAGTGCCTGAGGCAGGGAGAGCACTAGAGATCCGTCACTGTCTCGCAGACCGGGGTGTGCAGTGCCTGAGGCAGGGAGAGCACTAGAGATCCGTCACTGTCTCGCAGACCGGGGTGTGCAGTGCCTGAGGCAGGGAGAGCACTAGAGATCCGAAGGCTGTCGGTGTCGAGGTCTCGCAGAATACTGGTGCTCAAGCCACTGATGTGTAGTGACGAGTCTGGGTTGCTGGTAAATGTGGTTGGATGTACAGAGCTGGATCGCAACTGACCTTGAGACTGTGGAGGTGGGCTTTGGTAATTCATCATCGGAACATGTTGCTGCACCCACTGTTGATCCATTGAGCCCCATACAGAGGTTGGTGTTTGCACATACGCTGGCCACTGGTGTGGTGGGGGCTGCCATCTTTGCTGACTTGGAGGCTGCCAGTAATGAGGGTCCTGGGTACACAGGTGAGGGTGCAGCAGGTCCAGAAGGAGCAGGTCTTGGAGGAGCAGCAGTACTAGCAGACGACGATCCATCACCAGGAGCAGACTGTTTGGCAACGTCATTCTCATAGATGTAGCGATAGAGGACATCAGTCATGTCCCTCTGGCAACGCCTCCATAAGTTGTGGTTCAAGCTTACAATAGTTGAACGGACCCATTCAATGAAGCCTAGCCTTTCTTGGCCCCCCTCTGGTATGACGCTCCATGAGCTGCTGCTGCAGTGTCATTAAATGTGCACTGCGGTCCTCCAGGGAGGCGAGGAGGGTATCATTCTGGTCGGATTGCCTACTCTCGGTGGACTGACCTCTAGGGTATGTTGTGTTACTTGAGGTGGCGCCTGGGAGACGACGGCTTCGGGGGGCTTGGGTAGCCGTAGGGGCTGATGCCTGACGATCTGAAATTATACAATTTTAAAAGTTCATAAATCCATAATTCATTTGATCAAATGGCGTTGCTTGTATCCAGGTTTCGGTGTGACTAATCACAACAAGACACCACCCAAGAGACCACCCCAGGACACCCCAGTATTAGAAAAATATTCAATGTTTCTGCCTATTATACAATTATTAAGGTATATTATTCGTTAGTATATATTGATTATGAGACAAATCAACAAAACAAGTGCTCTACTAGTAATGGCCGTTAAACCCAATAGAAACGCATAGACAACCCAAAATCATATTTATTTTATTGGGTTTTAAGGCGCGTCAACACAAAGTAGGTCATTTTGGGCCGACTACCGCTGGAGGGTTTTTACTTCGCTACTGGTAGCAACAACTGGAGTATTCTAAGGCCCCTACCAGTAGAGCATTTGTTTTGTTGATTTTTCTCATTATTAGGCCAAATAAAATTATACCTGTGTTTACTGTAACTGCTGAAAAAAATAGGGTAGGTAGGTAGGTAGGCATTTTATTTAAATTTTTGGCGAAGTTACATTTAAGGTGGCGATGAGCTTTGATGAATGGGAAAATGTGGTATTTTAAAAAATACAATAGATAACAATATGAAATTGTGTATGTTTTATTGTTTGCCAAAAGGCATGGCAACAACTGGTTCTTTTCCCAATCACTTGCAATTATTGCAAAGGGGTAAAACAGGTTAATTTATTTTTTGCATGTCTGGAAGATTGATTGATTGATTGAATTGGGTTTTATAGTCGCACCAACAGCTAAGGTCATATGGCGACTTTCCAGCTTCCATTGGTGGAGGAAGACCCCAGGTGCCCCTCCGGGCAATTTTCGTGCACGGGCGGACACCTGGGTAGAACCACCGACGTTCCGCAAGCCAGCTGGATAGCTTCCTCACATAAAGATTCCTAGGCCCCTGAGGGATCGAACCTACAGCGGTGAGGGGCAAGTATGTCTGGAAGAGGGTCAGTTCCAACAGCAGGACAATGAGCACATGAGTCGGCCGTGATTCAAAGTGCAAAGTGTTTAAAAAGAGGAAATTTAAACAAAAACAAAAATGTTTTGATAAAAAGTGCTCATTATTGAGAAAAGAGATACGATCTCTGGGTAAAAAAATATTAAATGATCAAAATAACATACATCTAAGAACAGCCTTTCACTCTATTTAAAGACAATACAAACGTTATTTAAAAACAAAAAAGAAACAGTTTATGAATAAAATAGTTAATCAGCTAAATGACCTACATGAAAATAATCCAAAACAATTTTGGAAAGTGCTAGAAGGCCTTCAAAACTCAGACAAAAATGACAATCCCATAACTATTCAAGAATGGACTGAGTATTATAAAAAATTATATAAATGTGATAATCCTTCGACTGAAGTTTTTCCAAAAATATGGAATCTTTCCTCTATTACAACAATCTTTAAGACTAGGGACGTTAATGAATGTAAAAACTACAGAGGCATTAGTCTAAACTGCTGTCTGAGTAAACTCTTTACCTCATTATTACAAAAGCGATTGACCGTATACCTAGAAGATAACAATATTATGTCTAAAATGCAGGCTGGATTTAGACCAGGGTATAGAACAAGTGATCATTTATACACAATTAAAACCGTACTAAATAAATATTTACACAAACTTAAAAATATATATATTTGTTGCTTTTATCGATTTCTTTAAGGCGTTCGACTCCGTTTGGAGATCTGCCTTATTTTATAAAATGCAAACTAATGGCATAGGGGTTAATTTCTACCGCATTGTCAAAAATATGTATCAGAATACAAAATTTGCAATAAAAAAGGTACCATATTGGGACCAGATTGTGATATGAGTAGAGGAGTTTGCCAGGGCGACAGTTTAAGCCCAATCCTATTTAATATTTTCGTGAATGACATTGATGCAATTTTTGACCCGTCTACATGTAGTCCTATTATATTAAATACAGAACGTATAAATCATCTAATGTATGCTGACGATCTACTCATAATGTCAGAAACAAACTCTGGATTACAATCCTGTCTTAACTCACTAAACAAATATTGTCTAAAATGGAAATTATCAGTCAACATTGATAAATCAAAAGTGATATTCTTTAGTAATGGCAAAAAAGATATTACAAAATGTAACTTTCTAATGGGTGCAGAATCACTGGAGATTGTCTATGAATACAAATACCTTGGAGTCATTCTATACTTTAATGGAAAACTTAAACATGCTTCAGAGCATTTATATAAAAAATCCCTTAAAGCATATTTTGCTTTTCAGTCAAAACTGGTTGACCTAGAACATGTATCACCTTCACTTTATACTAAATTATTTGATTCAATGATAAGACCAATAATTACATACTGTGCAGAAATATGGATCTGTGATTTCATTATTGAAAAGGACAATAAAGATGATTTTTACTTCGAAAAAATACAAAACAAATTCTGCAAACATACATTAGGAGTCCATCGCAAAGCCTCTAATTTTGGAGCTAGATGCGAACTAGGTAGAAACCCAATCTTTAACTTTATTGCTAATCAGACAATTAAATATCATAATAGACTTTTACAACTGCCATCTCATCGTTTACTAAATGAAGTATACGAATGTGACAAAAGTATGTTTGCAACAGGAAATAAAACTTGGCTCCAAACGATTTCTAAACTTGGACAATTATTTAACAGTAATAACACTAATAACCCGAGATCCCAAGACTCGATAAATATGATTGAAAAAGGTAAAACCAATGTAAAGGAAAAGATGACCTACCTACAAAGTTCTCCTGACTCTAAACTGCAGTTTTACTCAAGTATATATAATAATTTTGAAATACAACCATATTTAAAACAAGGATTCCCCAAATCAATAACAAAACATCTTACATCTTTGCGCATTAGTACGCATACGCTACAATAGAAAGAGGACAATATAATCGCCCGAAGACCCCTAGAAATGATCGTATTTGTTCTATATGCAAAACATTAGAGGATGAAAAACACTTTCTTCTATATCGTCCACATTTGAAGGGTAGAACCTCCATGCTTAATGCTTTTAATTTTACTCCTGGAAATATATCGGAACCTGCGTCAGAGAACTCCATATTACTTTGTCTATGTAACCCAAAAGATAAGGCACAAACTACTGCTATTTGTAATTTTATTCAAGAAAATATGCCTAAAATTTGATTGAATTGTAATTTATAACAAATGCTCTACATTGGCATACTTTGATATGCTCTATGCAATTAATTTATCTTTGTCTGTGTTTATGTACCTTGGAAAACACTGTTCTTTGTAAATGGTTTAGTTCCAATAAAAGATATTGTATTGTATTGTATTGTATTGTAAATGAATTTTGACAAAACTGCAGAAATGTTTAGCATGATGAGAAGGTTTGTAGTATACAAGAAACAGATCTAGTCTAGAGACGATTTTTGAGTCTAGTTATTTTTGAGTCTAGTTCAACATTTTGCGAGGAGCATAGTGACAGGTATCACTCAAAAGAGTAATATCTTGCCTTTTGTCATGGTACCCATGTTCAGTCCTGATTTTGTATTTGAGGTCAAAGGTCATTACCCTTTTTCAGAATATTTATTGAAATACATTTTTGAAAGCCATTAATTTGTTTATGCATGAAGCACATTTAGGTCATAAGCTAATATATTAAGTAAAAGGCTCAGAGGTGAGCTGATATACGGTATTTTATAAAGTTCATTTTGATTGGATGTCGAACATGGCCGCCAGCGGCCATCTTTGTTTACATAACTTGTGGCGACTACTCTGAAACTACCTGATGGAATTTCATTGAACTTCACAGGATTGTTGCTCTTGATGACTAGTTGATCCTAGCAAAAGTTCATGTTGGTAGGAAATTCAAGATGGCCGCCATTGCTAAAAATAGATTTTAAAAATGCGACTGGCGACTACTTCTCAAAAACCGTATGTGATATTGAACTGGAACCTTTACCAAAATTACTGGTGCTACATGCCCTTGGTCTAACCAAGATTTTGATTCCATGTCAAACATGGCAGCCAGTGGCCATCTTTGTTTACATAGAGTTATATAGGAAAAACTTGTGGGGACTACTCATCCGAAACTACGTGAAGGAATTTCATGAAACTTCACAGGAAGGTTGCTCTTGATGTCTAGTTGATCCTAGCTAAAATTTTGTTGTGACTACTTCTTTAAAAACATGTGTTATTGATTTGGAACTGACCAAAATGACTGCCACGACATGTAGTTGGTTCTAACCCAAGTTAATTTGGATGTCAAACATGGCCACCAGCGGAGTTATGCAGGAAAAACTTGTGGCGACTACTCGGAGACTACCTGAAGGATTTTCATGAAACTTAACAGAAATGTTGCTC
Organism: Cyrtodaria siliqua; assembly: GCA_037043455.1. Lineage (NCBI taxonomy): Eukaryota > Metazoa > Mollusca > Bivalvia > Adapedonta > Hiatellidae > Cyrtodaria > Cyrtodaria siliqua. The sequence goes on along the minus strand of JAWPHD010013557.1, from coordinate 19,540 downwards.
TTGATGTCTAGTTGATCCTTTAAAGGGACACTGTCCGTAAGTAAGCAGATATTGCGCATAACCAAATAACTGTCTGACTTTTTTTCAGTGAAATGTATACATGAAAACATGAGCATAGACACTAAGAAGTCTGTAGTAATACATTCGTGAGTTTGAAAAAAAAAAAACTTAAATTATTATTTGTAAATAAAGTGGGACCCACCGTATTTACCTTTTCTGCGATCACGTGACTTCCATTAGCGCATTAGGTTTTCACCATAGTATTAAGTGCGTAATATGTATAGCCCGCATAGCTCTGTCGAGAGCTAGGTCGACCACTTTACGTGCACTATTATTACCGCGAGTGTAATTTTTAAGTTTGGGCTGCGAGTTCAAACGCCCGAAATGGTTTCTCTTTTCTTTGTACCGCGATTGAATTCCGTCAAACAATCCTGCTTTAATTAGTAAATATTCAATAATGTTTGGTGTGTAATGTTTGCGAACATAATTAGTGTGTGTTTTATAAGCTAAAAGTTACGGACAGTGTCCCTTTAAGGGACAAGGTCACACTTGGTCATAGGAGTCAAAATTGTCTCGGCTGTCTCGGCCATAACTCCTAAACACCTATAGGGATTTTGATAGAACAGCACAAATAAATATTTACTGTTTTACCTGTACCTCAAAGTTCAAGGTCACTTGGAGGTCAAGGGTTAAATGATTCAGAACATATTTCAGCAGTAACTTCTGAACTAAACGGATTTAAATAAAACTACACAGAAATGTTCAGCATAATGAGAAAGTATGACGCACATTAGAATTAGGGTCTGTACCTCAAATATCAAGGTCACACTTGAAGGTCAGATGTGTCAAAATTGTGTCTGCTGTAACTTTGAACTTACTGAAGGTTATCTGATGAAATCTCCTGGTAGAAGAGCTGTGTTAGCCAGTAGAGCGTCCACATTCCCTCTTGCTATACAATGTCATTTTTAGCTCTGCTGGCCTTTGCCAGCAGAGCTTACGGGATGCCGAGTTGTCTGTCTTTAACTTTTGTCTCGTTAAGACGATAGGGCCTTCATTTTTCATCTGATCTTTACCAGATTATTAATGTCAATGAAAGCTTGGACAAGGTCGAAAACCAGCCAAATCAGACCAGTAACAGCGGAGTTATGGCCTTTGATTTAGTTAACAAGAGGGCCATGATGGCCCTATATCGCTCACCTGAGTTAATTTGAACCAGTACAAGAGGGCCAAGATGTACCTGAGTACTGGCACATTATCGAACTGCTTCGAAATCTTATGGTCATATACAATCTGTGCAAGTTTGGTTCAGATTGTTCAAGAAATGTGGGCTCTGTTGTGTATAACAACATTGATATAGACGGTTTAAGACACTGGCAAAGTTTGGTAAAGATCAAATACAAAATGAAGGTACTAGAGAGTAACACCTTGGGCAGAGCCAAATGTGACCCCAGGGCTACATGTAATATATGGGAGCTGTGTGCTTTGTGGTTTTAGAGAAGATTTTTTAAGTTTTTCCCTATACAAGTCTATGTAAAACGTGACCCCTGGGGCTGGGCCAAATGTGAATCCAGGGTCACCATTTGAACAAACTTGGTAAAGGACCATAAGAGTATAGTAAATGCAAAATATTAAACCTCTGGCTCTTGTAGTTCCAGAGAAGAAGATTTTTTTCAGTTTTTTCCTATACAAACGTATGTAGTACTGTGACCCCCAGGGCGGGGCCAAATTTTACCCCAAGGTCACCATTTGAAAAAACTTGGTAGAGGACCATGAGCTTATAGTAAATGCAAAATATCAAACCTCTGGCTCTTGTAGTTTCCGAGAAGATTTAAAAAAAAAAATCTTATATAAGTCTATGTAAAACTGTAACCCCCGGGGCAGGGACAAATTTGACCTCAGGGTCACCATTTGAACAAACTAAGTAGAGGACCATAAGCTGATGCTACGTGTAATACATGAGAAGAAGATTTTTTCAGTTTTTCCCTATGCAAAACTGTGACCCCCGGGCGGGGCCAAATGTGACCCGTGTGTCACCTTTTGAACAAACTTGGTAGAGAACCATAAGCTTATAGCAAATGCAAAATATTAAACCTCTGGCTCTTGCAGTTTCAGAGAAAAAGATCTTTTTAAGTTTTTCCCTATTCATGTCTATGTAAAACATGTGTCCCGTGGGGCGGGGCCAAATGTGACCGCAGGGTCACCATTTGAACAAACTTGGTAAAGGACCATAAGCTTATAGTAAATGCAAAATATCAAACCTCTGGCTCTTGCAGTTTCCGAGTAGAAGATTTTTAAAAAAAAATTCCTATATAAGTCTATGTAAAACTGTGACCCCCGGGGCGGGGACAAATTTGACCCCAGGGTCACCATTTGAACAAACTAAGAAGAGGACCATAAGCTGATGCTACATGTAATACATGAGAGCTCCGTGCCATGTGGTTCCAGAGTTGAAGATTTTTTTCAGTTTTTCTCTATACAAGCCTATGTAAAACTGTGACCCCCGGGGCGGGGCCAAATGTGACCCCTGGGTCACCATTTGAACAAACTTGGTAGAGGACCATAAGCTTATAGCAAATGCAAAATATTAAACCTCTGGCTCTTGCAGTTTTAGAGAAGAAGATTTTTTAAGTTTTTCCTTATACATGTCTATGTAAAACATGTGACCCTCGGGGCGGGGCCAAATGTGACCCTAGGGTCACAATTTGAACAAACTTGGTAAAGGACCATAAGCTTATAGTAAATGCAAAATATCTAAAATCTGGCTCTTGCAGTTTCCGAGAAGAAGATTGTTAAAAAACAAAATCCTATATGTCTATGTAAAACTGTGACCCCCGGGGAGGGGACAAATTTGAATGCAGGGTCACCATTTTAACAAACTTAGTAGAGGACCATCAGCTGATGCTACATGTAATACATGAGACCTCTGTGCCTTGTGGTTTCAGAGAAGAAGATTTTTAAAAGTGTTTTCCTATATGTCTATATGAAAAACATGCAAAATCTCAATATACAAACTTTGGACCCACGGGGCATGGCCATTTTTGAACCCGGGGACTTCATTTGAACAAACTTGATAGTCTAGACGTTGGCGATCATTTTAAAAGAAAAACTGTTGAAATCTGTCCAGCGGTTCTTGAGAAGAAGATTTGTTAAGGTTTCAATTATATATGGTAATGGCGGCCATTTTGGATGTCACACTAACCTAATTTTAACAAATCTAAAAAGCATTCATCTAAGGATCATTCATATGAAGTTTGGTTAAAATTGGCCACGCGGTTACTGAGTAGAAGTCGTTTGAAGCAAAAGTTAACGACGACGGACGACGGACGACGGATGACGGACGACGGACGAAGAGTGATCCCAATAGCTGACCTTTGAGCCTTCGGCTCAGGTGAGCTAAAAATGCTATATTTTGCCGCAAGACGACAGGGCCTCCATTTTTCATCTAATCTTTATCAAACTTTACCAGATTGTAAATGTTGTATCTAATATAATAATAGGAAAAATTGTGATTATTGGTTCTCATGGTATTTGTATATCAATATTTAGAAGTGGATACTTTCTTATGACGGCGAGTATATGTTACATCTATAAATGTAAGGAAAAAGAAAACCTCCCCATGTATACAGTTTCTGAATATAAATGCATTGGTCATTCCTCTTTTATAAATACCCTATTTTGTACATTTGCTTCTATAAAGTTGATGCATATTACATGTATTTTTTATAAGGTTTGTAGATGGATGGTCCATCCTGACCCTCACAAACCTATGACAGGGTGAATAAACGGACCGCCATTCATAATTTGGTGATAGAAATGGAAAAAAAGAGTTACCTACAATGTAAGTAAAATAAGAATAAAATGTTGACCCTTAACCCTCACCTCGGGCTTAAATCAGATTTTATTGCAATTTTGGACTTTCCATTTATTTATTTTTTGAAATTGATGTATAGGTCCAGGCCTAAATGGCCTTTTTGTAGCTATGTGGATGTGCATATGGTATGTGTGTGTCTGCTGGTGATGGCAGCTGACTGTTTTTTTGACCCTGCCAACAGGATCAGTTATACAGAGCAAATATACAAACAACAATTAAAAAGTTAATTTCCTGTAAACCCTTGAATCCCCATTCTAAATGCCAAGGAAGGTTATAATGTATTTCATTGACTGTTTTGTCAGCTATGAGGCTGAATATCAATACGGCTGTGGGTTTGAATCCCACTGAGAGCTCAATTTGTAAGAGAGAAATGTTGATTCTTACGGATGGCGGGAGGTATACATAATAATGCTACCAAGGAAAAATTTGGTCTGCCTCGACCACAATAAAAATGACCGTCGTATATGGTCTTAAATGTGCTTAAAATGAAGTAAGACACGAATCAAAATGTGGAGGTAACTTTTCAGTTGAATAATATTCACTCATGGGGGATCTGAACATTGCGAGAACAGGTTAGTGGATTATAGTATGAAAGGTTAGTTCAGTGCAGTTATAAACTTTTACCTTGTTTATTTTGTTTGGTTTTGAAAAAGCTCTCTTGGAATTATTAAAGCAAAATCCAATAATTATTCTTATCTTTTCAGTTTTCGTAAATTGTGTTACTTGTATCTAGTTATAACTTTTAATTGTAATAATTTGTAGAAATTATGTATTGTATCTAGTTATTCCTTTTAATTGTAATAATTTGTAGAAAGTATGTATTAAATCATCAAAATATCAAATTTGTGAAAAACAATTACCAAAGCTGTACGAGTGATGCGAGTGATATCGGTATACATGTACCAACAAAATGTCAACTACTTAAACAAAAGTACTTAGCATCTATCTGCAATTCATCGTCGAAACCCACGTTTGATTGATTACGTTATAACGGAACAAATCACACGGGGGTATCCGACGATGTCTGCAATTGTGTTACTGTACTCTACGAAGTAGATGGGATCACCACACTAAAAGAATTGAGCATCTACATCAATAGCAGTAGTACAAAATATAGCACTTATATGATATGAATACAGGCTTGTATGATAGCAGTCTGATTCTAATGCATTTAACCCTGTGCTCGCTGCATACAGATTCCCCAGGAGTGACTTGTAACACTGTCAGATGTAGTCAAATTTCAAAATTGCATATTGTGCTTTAGTATTAAACGGTATCATCTCCCTCTGAGCATTCCAGATATAAACAGAACTGTTGATTTACTTGTCTAGAAAAATCGAGACAAACTTTTTGTTGTAACACTTGCTTTTTTCAGGGTACAAGATTGAAGGTGCAACAGAGCAATCAGTACCTCCTTCATCATGGTTATGGTGATCTATCCCTATCCGGAGAGATTGAGACAACAGGCCACGAGAAAGATTGTAATTGTTGAACTTCACCAGAACAGTTGATCAGGAAAACCAATCCTTGTGATACAGACCACACCATGTGATACAGATCACGGTTGATCAGGGAAATCAATCCTTGTGATACAGACCACAGTTGATCAGGGAAACCAATCCTTGTGATACAGACCACAGTTAATCAGGGAAACCAATCCTTGTGATACAGACCACAGTTGATCGAGAAACCAATCCTTGTGATACAGACCACAGTTGATCAGGGAAACCAATCCTTGTGATACAGACCACAGTTGATCAGGGAAACCAATACTTGTGATACAGACCACAGTTGATCAAGGAAACCAATCCCTGTGATACAGACCACAGTTGATCAGGGAAACCAATCCTTGTGATACAGACCACGTGTCTATCTCCAACATTTCTGATTTCGCCACATACTTAATGTTTTATATAGTATGTGTACACTTGTCTGGCCAGTTGTCTGTACAAAAAAAATATTTTTGTGAAGCCCATTTCTCAGACACAGGAAGCCATAGAGCTTTTTAAAATGTATGCTCACATCTACCTGACTAGTATGTTCCAAACAAAAGTAGATCAGTATGAATGACCTTCATCTACCTCTTCCGCCATGACATTCTCCCCAATCTACATTAAAACTTTACATATAAGTTGTTTATTCTGTCCATTACTCAGATACTAAAAGTCGTACAGCTTTCATACAAGATACAAGATGTATAGCATGATTTTTAGCTTCGGCAAAAAAAAGACGTCCGTTTTCAAGAACATGAAAATACCATTTTTTTTGGCCTTATATGTATACTCGAAACACTGTTCGTATGAGTAAACATTTTAATGGAATTGAATTGGGGTTTTGAGGCGCACCAACACATGAAAAGGTTATATGGCGCCTAAACAGGCATGAACTCTGCAAATTCTATCGTAGAAACTCCATTTACGCTGGAGCCACGTTATTGATTTTCTGCCGCTGCTCTATTGATGTTAGCGAGATAGCACCTGAAACAATGCAGGGATCATGATGAAGACCTTTAATGAACATGAACAAAAAATGATAAAATGAACATGAATTTGCTGGGATTGTACCCCTCTGCCTACCCCTCCAGAGGGATCTGCAGTGGCCCTTTTCTTTGCCCCGTTACCAAACGGGGCAAATCATTTAAATCACAAGTCTGGATAATCATAATTTGTTTTTATACACAGACAGTTCCTAGGAACAAAATGCTTGTTTGACAGTTCTAGGTGGACCAGATCTACTTTTGTAGACCAGGAGCTAGCAACCCGTTTACTTTTTTATTTTGCTTCGTTTTTGTTTGAGACCCTGAATTTGAAGTATACATATGCCACTACAGAAGTTAAATATCACATGTTACATATCTCATATTGCTGTGCCGTCATAGATTGTCATTACACGTTACATATCCCATATTGCTGTGCCGTCATAGATTGTCATTACACATATCCCATATTGCTGTGCCGACATAGAATGTCATTACACATATCCCATATTGCTGTGCCAGCATAGATTGTCATTACACGTGTTAAATATCCCATATTGCTGTGCCGGCATAGATTGTCATTACACATATTACATATCCCATATTGCTGTGCCGTCATAGATTGTCATTACACATGTTAAATATCCCATATTGCTGTGCCGTCATAGATTGTCATTACACATGTTACATATCCCATATTGCTGTGCCGTCATAGATTGTCATTACACATGTTACATATCCCATATTGCTGTGCCGGCATAGATTGTCATTACACATATCCCATATTGCTGTGCCGGCATAGATTGTCATGACACGTTAAATAGCCCATACTGCTGTGCCGCCATAGATTGTCATTACACGTTACATATCCCATATTGCTGTGCCATCATAGATTGTCATTACACATATCCCATATTGCTGTGCCGGCATAGATTGTCATTACACATGTTAAATATCCCATATTGCTGTGCCGGCATAGATTGTCATTACACATGTTAAATATCCCATATTGCTGTGCTGGCATAGATTGTCATGGCACATGTTAAATATCCCATATTGCTGTACTGGCATAGATTGTCATGGCACATGTTAAATATCCCATATTGCTGTGCCGGCATAGATTGTCATGGCACATGTTAAATATCCCATATTGCTGTGCTGGCATAGATTGTCATGGCACATGTTAAATATTCCATATTGCTGTGCTGGCATAGATTGTCATGGCACATGTTAAATATCCCATATTGCTGTGCTGGCATAGATTGTCATGGCACATGTTAAATATCCCATATTGCTGTGCTGGCATAGATTGTCATGGCACATGTTAAATATCCCATATTGCTGTGCTGGCATAGATTATCATTACACATGCAGGCCTGCCAAATCTCCTGATTCATTGGATTTTTCATCTGCTCTCCGGATTTCTGGATTTAATTGTACAATCTCCGGATTTTCCATCAAGTCTTATTTTTAGCTCAACTGATCAGAGATCAGCGGAGCTTATGCCGTGGTGCGGCGTCCGTCGTCCGTCTGTCCGTCTGTAAACTTTTATTTGTAGCGACTACTCCTCTGAAACTACTGGATGGATATTCATGAAACTTTACAGAAATGTTGCCCATAAAGTCTAGTTGATCCTAGCAAAAAATCATGTTGATGTGAAATCCAAGATGGCCAACAAAGCTAAAAATAGAGTTTTAAAATACAAGTTTGTAGCGACTACTTCTTGAAAACTATAAGTGATATTGATATGGGACTTTTTCTAAAATGATCAGCAAGCGTGATGTTGGTCCTTGTCAAAAATCGTTTTGATTAGACGTTAAACATGGCTGCCAGCGGCCATCTTTGTTTACATAGTGTTATAGAATGAAAACTTGTAGCGATTACTCCTCTGAAACTACTCGACGGATTTTCATGAAACTTCACACGAATGCTGCTCTTGATGTCTTATTGATCCTAGCAAAATTTTAGGTTGGCCGGAAATCAAGATGGCCACCATTTCTAAAAATAGATTTTCAAATACAAGTTTGTAGCGACTTCTTCTTGAAAACTATAAGTGATATTGATATGGGACATTTTCTAAAATGATCAGCATGACATGATGTTGGTCCTTGTCAAAAATCATTTTGATTCGATGTTAAACATGGCTGTCAACGGCCATCTTTGTTTACATTCAAGATGGCCGCCATGGCTAAAATAAATAGATCAAAATACAAGTTTGTAGCGACCTCGTCTTGAAAACTATAAGTGATATTGATATGGGACTTTTTCTAAAATGATCAGCATGACATGTTGTTCCTTGTCAAAAATTATTTTGATTTGATGTTAAACATGGCCGCCAGCGGCCATCTTTGTTTACATAGTTATATATTGAAAACTTGTAGCGACTACTCCTCTGAAACTACGTGACGGATTTTCATGAAACTTCACAGGAATGTCTAATTGATCCTAGCAAAATTTCAGGTCGGCCGGAAATTCAAGATGGCCGCCACTGCTAAAATTATATTTTCAAAAAACAAGTTTGTAGCGACTACTTCCTGAAATCAAAATCAATCATTAGAGCTTCAAGGTCATTGACCTCTTGTTAAAAAATGTTCTTGGTTAATTTACGGATGATACTAGGGCTCATCATTTCACTGAATAACACAGGGTTATTTACTTATATAAAATTATGCTTTCCAGAATGTATACCCCATTTTGCATCATTAACGGTCGAACATAATCTTGTAGAAATGTGTCGACTTTGTTCCTTTGCGGCAAAGGTACTACTGGTTATATAGTGTGCCACAACATTTTTTCATGACCATGTACCACAACTGTCTGTTTTTCCATGACAATGCACATACACTGATGCATGTTAAATGCATTCACTATCTTCATAACTCTAACAAATTATAATCATTATGCTGCAGGGCAGCAGCTGTTTACAGTGTTATAGTGTATATATACAGTTATAGTGATACACAGAATATATATTGCTGTTATTGCACATAATATGTTGCTGAAGGAACTATCTGTAGTGTTAATTAACATGTCGCCAGTTGTCAATCATTTATCCATTTCAACCAATCAAACCAGAACGATACCTCCGACAAACAACAGCATGTGTATAAAGCACGCGCTTAGCACGTGCAACTATGTTATATAAACTATTGTCAATATACTCCGACATCAACAATAGGGCGGAGATATCTAAGTACTGGCGACATGTCAGTTGCATATTCACTCGGTGCATTTCACCGATTGATTGGACTCTTGCAAATATTCTCCTTTGCATCGCTGGCTATGGAGTGAATGCAAAAATAGCAAATTTACCACTGTTTAATGTGAAAATATAGCTGATGAACCATCAAGCGTAATGGTTTTGCACTCCATGCTCGTCTGTTATCACCCACAAGTTTAATTTTATAGTGCACAACGAGTTAGCCACATGAAGTAGTAATTATACCCCCACAAACGAAGTTTAGTGGGGTATATAATATAGGAGTGAGCGTGTTGGTCGGTCGGTCCGTCGGTCCGTCGGTCCATCTGTTGATTTTCGGACGATAACTCATGAAAGGGTCGATGGATTTAAATAATATTTGGTACACTGGTATAACACCATAAAATACAAGTTCGACTTTGGTTACAAACCACCAATTTTTGACGTAGTTATGGCCCCTTTTCCTCTTAGAATTTGCCCAAAACGGTTTCTGGACGATAACTCATGAAAGGGTCGACGGATTTAAATAATATTTTGGTACACGGGTTTAAGACTATAAAATACAGGTCAAGTTCGACTTTGGTTACAAACCACTAATTTCTGATGGAGTTATGGCCCCTTTTCAACTTAGAATTTGCCAAAAAAAATGCTACTGAGGAACCTGCTAATTTGGGTTTGTATTAAATTCAAACAATTTATAATGCATCCTCTTCATGACCATGTCTCTTTATATTACACTTATACATCTTTGACTTGAACGGTGTAACACGCACATTTTTGTTAGTCTTCTTCCCTGATCACTAACAATATTGAAGACTCTCCTCTCCCCTCTCTCTTATTTGTATTCCCTGTTTATTTCATATTTTGTAGTTTAAATAATTTGTTTGCTATTATCTAAATTGTATGAATATTTTGTAGCGGGAGGGCCGGATTTCTAATCAATGTTGTAATAATTTGTGGCCCGACCCCCATGTTTATGTGACGAGGCGATATTGTGGGGGTATTAATCACTTTCAGTGATAATTCTAGTTTTATTTGTACCTGTATTGAATTCCGTCAAAACAGTTGTTTAGTACATATTTAATAATGGTAGTTGTGTTAGTAATGACTGTCAATGTAATTCTTTTGTGTTTTATAAGAAAAATTACAAATTTATAGTAATGTTGAATTCTGTCACAACATGTTCTGTTTAGTACATATCTAATGATGGCAGTTGTGTAATGTCTGTCAATGTAAGTATTTTGTGTTTTAAGATAACAAGAGGCCCAATCGGGCCTGTGGACGCTCTACTTGCTAATATGGTTCTTGCAATATCAATGAAGCGAGTGACTGCTTTTTTGAAAGTTTTGGGCAAAATACAGCATTTTTAACTAAATCAAGCGACATATATAGGTATAGGGAAACAAATCTCTGAAACTACAAGAGCCAGAGGTTAAAATGTTTTGTATTTAATATAAGATTATGGTCCTTTAGCAGGTGTCACATGTTTACATAAGACTTATATAGGTGATCCATTTAGGGCCATCTCGGCCCTCTTGTTTATATATGTTTTAATTAAAGCCAAATATACGAGGGTAGCTGCTGGACTTTTTGTGAAATCGGCTCTTTTGGATGCCTTTTTGAGTTAAAAATAACCTTAGCTGTGACCTTGACATCAATATGCATTTTCTGGTGAAGAAAAAACACTTGCAATAACTAAAACTTGAGTGATGTTTATCGAGCCTTGTTAAATATTTATCATTCCTTCTATCATGTTAAGATTTGCGCACATGTGTAATAACATACCTGGTGTTGTCGTAAATTGAATAAATGTTAATTTTTTGAAACAGTTGATCACTTGTTATTTACACATTTGTCATACTGGTATAATTTATTTTTGTGTTACAAAGAAAAAAGCGATTACATAGGAATCACTTTGTGTCATTCGTCCATTCATTTTCTCAAACTTTCAACATAATTATAGTCTTCAAGACAATATTCAAGCAACCTTACCAATATGTAAAGTTAAGGTCCCTATATTCACTTTTTTCATATCTACCATTTATACTTTAAACTAACATTTAAAAAAAACACTAGAAGGGTGTTCCACGCAACACTTGTGTCTTCTGCGGTGCTTATTTCACCAAGTACAATCCTAACTATAAAGATTGAAGACTCTGGGTGCAGTTTTTTTATGCCCCCGAAGGGCGGCATATAGTAGTCCGTCAGTCCTTACAATCGTGTCCGGTCAGCAACTCCAACATTCCTCAACAGATTTTCAAATAACTTGGCATAAGTGCTCACCACAACAAGACGTGTCGCGAAATCCAGGTCCGTGGCTCCAAGGTCAAGGTCACACTTAGAGGTAAAGGTCAAAACCACTTCGGTGCATTTGTCAAATTTCTTGTTTTTAGCTGTACTGGCCAAGGGCCAGCGGAGCTTATGGGATGGTGTGTTGTCCGTCGTCCATCGTCTGTCAACTTTTACCTCGTTAAGACAATAGAGCTTTCATTTTTCACCCAAACTTTACCAGATTGTTAATATCAATGACCGCTTGGACAAGTTTGAAAACCAGCCAGATCGGACCAGTAACGGGAGTTGTGGCCCTGGATGTATTTAACAAGAAGTCAATGACCTTGAAGCTCTACTGATAGGTCCTTGATAGCTAGATCAGCATTCCTGCTAAGTTTAATGAAAATCCGTCAAGTAGTTTCAGAGGAGTAGTCGCTACAAGTTTTCAATATATAACTATGTAAACAAAGATGGCCGCTGGCAGCCATGTTTAACATCAAATCAAAATAATTTTTGACAAGGAACAACATGTCATGCTGATCATTTTAGAAAAAGTCCCATATCAATATCACTTATAGTTTTCAAGAAGAGGTCGCTACAAACTTGTATTTTGATCTATTTATTTTAGCCATGGCGGCCATCTTGAATTTCTGGCCGACCTGAAATTTTGCTAGGATCAATTAGACATTAAGAGTAACATTCCTGTGAAGTTTCATGAAAATCCGCCCAGTAGTTCCAGAGGAGTAGTCGCTACAAGTTTTCATTATATAACTATGTAAACAAAGATGGCCGCTGGCAGCCATGTTTAACGTCACATCAAAATAATTTTCGACAAGGATCAACATCATTCCATACTGATCATTTTAGATCATCTTGGATTTCACATCAACATAAATTTTTGCTAGTATCAACTAGACTTCATGCTCCGACAAGCTTGAAATCAGTTAGGGATGATCAATATCAAGCCTAGTTGTGAATAAAGTGAAGTTATGGCCCTTTAAAGATTTTAATAGACAAACCTTGTCCAGATTAGTTGCTTCTGAACTCCTTGCCGGATTTCAACGAATCTTGGAAGGGATGATCAGTACCAAGCCTAGTTGCAGCTATCATTGCCGTGTTCTGGTTGAATGAATTTTGACAGAGTTATGACCCCTTAAAGATTTTAATACACTAACTTCGTACAACTAGTTCGCCTGAACCTCTGACTCGATTTTAACGAAACTTGTCAGGGATGATCAGTACCAAAGCCTAGTTGCGTATATATCATCGCCATGTTCCGGTTGAATGATATTCGGAAGAGTTATGGTGCCTTATACATAAAACTTTAGCCACACCACAGGCCCTGTTGTTTTTTTAAGTTTAAGTTTATTAAAAGGGACATGCATCTGTACTGGATAACTGATAAGGAAGAACTGTATAATTTGAAGTTTCATCAGTATTTTGCCAAGTTATGAGCTAGGTTAGGTTGCAGGTTAGTTTTATGAAAAGTGGGCATAACTCTGCCAAAATGAAGTTATTGGACATGAGTAGCCTTCATATTTAAAATCCCTTTTCAACAGATGATATATACAAGCACATAAATCAAACACTTAAATACATATTTAGTTGCTTCACCTTAAAAATTCACACCATGACAGCCAATACAAACTTGCACATCCATATAACATACATAGTTTATAAGAGATACAGTCAGACCACATGATTATACCCTTATAAATGTTTATATGTTATTAACATCACTGTAATAAAACTGTTGAACCACTCACAAAACTAATTAAACGAATTACTCAACGTTTAATTAGCAATATATTCACTGAACCTGCACTGAAAGCACATAAAAAAATGCCTTCATATTTAAAATCCTTTTTCAACAGGACGATATATACAAGCACATAAATCAACCATTTATTAAACAAGATTTATTAACTTTAAGGGGGGTACACCAGGCTTATTGAGTGGCTGACTTATATATACACAAACGGTCATCGGTGTTATTAACCTTAGAATGATCTCTTGATTACAAAGAAGATATTTTTATCATAAATGGTAACATTATTTTGTTTTTGATTCATCTGGAAAAAGCCTGACGTACCCTCTTTAATTCAAAATAACATGGTAACTAACAAAGACAATATACATGAAAAGTTCTAATAAATCATGACCTAGAGTATGATTAAACAAAACACATATTTAATTACATCAGTTGTATGCTATAATGCCATAATAACATCTTTACATAATTATGTTGTGATATATATACATCATCGTATGAGATACAGTCGGACCACATGATTGCACTCTTATAAATGTTTATATGTTATTTTAACATCACTTGAATGAAACTGTTGAACCACTCACAAAACTAATTAAACCAATTACTCAGCGTTTAATTAGCAATATACGAGGGTCATTCAATAATTTTTGTCACTAACGCGTTTTAACAATTATGTGCTCGTTGTGAGTGTTGATGTTTGGTACCAAATGCAGCAAGATCTTTCCGAATTCTCGACAATCATTTCATGGATTATGGGCGAATAACAACAGATGGCGTACAAGGAAATTTAAAAGCATAGAATTATTCAAATAATTTTTACAACGTTTTGTAACAAGGACATTTTCAGAGATGCCAGTATCCAAAAGGTGTGGTAGTGGGAGGTAATTCAGGGGTATAAATAACCGGAAATTGTTCATTTTTGTTGTGGAATTTAAGAGAATGAACCCATTAGTACTATAAATACACTACTTTATCTCAGTGTAATATCCAGTTCAAAAGATATATGCCTAGTGACAGAACTATTTGAAGCACCCTCGTATTCACTCAACCTGCAATGAAAGCACATAAAAATGCCTTCATATTTAAAAATCCATTTTCAACAGGACGATATATATATACAAGCACATAAATCGAACAATGCAGAAACACAAACATAAATCGAGCAGTCCAGTCGTGCCCTATAATGTTTTCACATATTTTGTGATGGTTATTACTTCACTGATATAACCATATCATATATCCTGGTATGCGGTCACGCAATGTTGAACAATTATTATGAGAGACAGTCAGACCACATGATTGTACCCTTATAAATGTTTAACAATTATGAGAGACAGTCAGACCACATGATTGTACCCTTATAAATGTTTATATGTTATTAACATCACTGTTATGAAACTGTTGAACCACTCACAAAACTAATTAAACCAATTACTCACTGTTCAATGAGCAATATGTTTGCTGAACCTGCACTGAAAGCACACATAACAAGAGCTGTCGGAGAACAGCGCAGCTCGACTATTCGATTTTTCAGAGAATAATAAATGTATAGCTAGTATATACCATCAGAAAACAAGGCTACAACAATGTGGGGTGGGGTTGGGAGCACAACATAACTATGTGTAAGAATTGACCAAAACTACACAGAAATATGTAAAAAAAAAATACATTCTAGTTTCGAGCGTGTGGTTGGGGCAGGGGGGATGGGGGGTGGGTGTTGGGGGTGGCGTGGGACGGGAGGCAGTGAGGGAGAAGGGGGCAACATGTTTAAGAATTGACAACAGCAACACAGAAATATGTAAAAATAAAAAAAAGTTTCAAGTGGGAGTGGCGTGTGGGGGGAGTGGGGGGAGAGGCGGGAGTGGGTTGGGGGCGGGGGTGAGGGGTGAGGGGGCAACATATATGTGTAAGAATTGACTAAAACAACAAAGAAATATGTAAAAAAACAACAAACAATTCAAGTGTGGGGGTGGGGGGGGGGGTGGAGGGAGTGAGAGGCGGGGTGGGGGTTGGGGCGTTGAGAGTTGCAACATATATGTGTAAGAATTTACTAAAACAACACAGAAATATGTAAAAAAAAATTATATATATATATATAGATTTTCAAGTGGGGGTGGGGTGGGGGTGGGGTTGGAGTGGGGTGAGAGGCGGGAGTGGGTTGGGGGTGGGGGGGAGGGGGGCAACATATATGTGTAAGAATTGACTAAAACAACACAAAAAATATGCAAAAAAAAAAAATTCAAGTGGGCGTGGGGGGGGGTGTGTGTGGGGGGATGGGGTGAGAGGCGTGGGGGGAGGGGGGCGGAGTGGGGGCAACATATATGTGTAAGAATTGACAAAAGCAACACAAAAAAAATGTAAAAAAATAAATAGTTTCAAGTGGGAGTGGTGGGGGGAGTGGGGGGAGAGGCGGGAGTGGGTTTGGGGCGGGGGGGGAAGGGGGCAACATATATGTGTAAGAATTGACTAAAACAACAAAGAAATATGTAAAAAAAAAAAAAAATCTAAATGTGTGGGGGTGGGGGGGGGGGGGGGGGGGGGGTGGAGGGAGTGAGAGGCGGGGTGGGGGTTGGGGCGTTGAGAGTTGCAACATATATGTGTAAGAATTTACTAAAACAACACAGAAATATGTAAAAAAAAATTATATATATATATATAGATTTTCAAGTGGGGGTGGGGTGGGGGGTGGGGTTGGAGTGGGGTGAGAGGCGGGAGTGGGTTGGGGGTGGGGGGAGGGGGCAACATATATGTGTAAGAATTGACTAAAACAACACAAAAAATATGCAAAAAAAAAAAAAGTTTCAAGTGGGCGTTGGGGGGGGGGGGATGGGGTGAGAGGCGTGGGGGGAGGGGGGGGGGGGGCGGGAGGGGGCAACATATATGTGTAAGAATTGACAAAAGCAACACAACAAATATGTAAAAAAAATAAATAGTTTCAAGTGGGAGTGGTGGGGGGAGTGGTGGGGGGAGTGGGGGGGGGGGGAGGGGGCAACATATATGTGTAAGACCAAAATTATAGATATATACATGCTTACATGCAAACCTAGATCTGCTATGAACTGAATATATATGCGTAAGAACGGAATATATATGCGTAAGAACTGAATATATATGCGTAAGAACGGATTATATATGTGTAAGAACGGAATATATCTGTATAAGAACTGAATATATATGTGTAAGAACGGAATATATGTGTAAGAATATATATGGGTAGGAACGGAATAATATATGCGTAAGAACTGAATATATATGTGTAAGAACTGAATATATATGTGTAAGAACGGAATATATATGTGTAAGAACGGAATATATATGTGTAAGAACGGAATATATATGTGTAAGAACTGAATATATATGTGTAAGAACGGAATATATATGTAAGAACTGAATATATATGCGTAAGAACTGAATATATATGCGTAAGAACTGAAAATATATCCCTAAGAACGGAATATATATGTGTTATAACGGAATATATATGTGTAAGAACTGAATATATATGTGTAAGAACGGAATATATGTGTAAGAATATATATGCGTAAGACTGAATATATATGTGTAAGAACGGAATATATATGCGTAAGAACTGAATATATATGCGTAAAACTGAATATATATGCGAAAGAACGGAATATATATGCGTAAGAACGGAATATATGTATAAGAACGGAATATATATGTGTAAGAACGTAATATATACGTGTAAGAATGGAATATATATGTGTAAGAACAGAATATATATGTGTAAGAACGGAATATATATGTGTAAGAACGTAATATATACGTGTAAGAACGGAATATATACGTGTAAGAACGGAATATATAAGTGTAAGAAATGAATATATATGCGTAAGAACTGAATATATATGCGTAAGAACGGAATATATATGTGTATGAACTGAATATATATGCGTAAAACTGAATATATATGCGTAAGAACTGAATCTATATGCGTAAAAGCTGAACAGATATGCGTAAGAACTGAATATATATGTGTAAGAACTGAAATACTGAATATATATGCGTAAGAGCTGAACATATATGCGTAAGAACTGAATATATATACGTAAGAACTGAATATATATGCTGTAAGAACTGAATATATATGCGTAAGAACTGAATATGTATGCGTAAGAACTGAATATATATGCGTTAGAACTGAATATATATGTATAAGAACGGAATATATATGTGTAAGAAAGGAATATATATGTGTAAGAAGTGAATATATATTTGTAAGAACTGAATATATATGTGTAAGAACTGAATATATATAGGTAAGAACTGAATATATATGCGTAAGAACTGAATATATATGCGAAAAAACGGAATATATATGCGTAAGAACGGAATATATGTGTAAGAACGGAATAAATATGTGTAAGAACGGAATATATATGTGTAAGAACTGAATATATACGTGTAAGAACGGAATATATATGTGTAAGAACGGAATATATATGTGTAAGAACGGAATATATATGCGTAAGAACGGAATATATATGCGTAAGAACTGAATATATATGCGTAAGAACTGAATATATATGCGTAAGAACGGAATATATATGCGTAAGAACTGAATATATATGCGTAAGAACGGAATATATATGTGTAAGAACTGAATATATATGTGTAAGAACGCAATATATGTGTAAGAATATATATGCGTAAGAACGGAATATATATGTGTAAGAACTCCTAGACCGCCCTCTGTGTGTTGACTCTCTGAAAGGTGACCTGGAGGAGTGAATGGAATCTGTTCTGAGGACCTTCAGATTACCCATGAGGCAGAGAGTTTGTAGTCGGCGTGACCCCCGCACTACCTGGTAGCTTGAGCAGGAGTGGGTGGGGTACGGGACTTTCTTTAGTGAGCGCAAGATAGTCGACGTCGTTCATTGACTGAGCTAAGCGGGCTATTTGGTTGTCTCCAAGCGAATGCGACCACTCCAACAGTGTACCCACGAGGTAGAGAGTTATCTGAGTCACCATGGTCCCCCGGACAGGAGTGGGTGGGGTATGGGACTGCATATGGCTGGGTTGGGGGACATCACCGATAGAAGGTCAGGACTTCGTACGGGTGATGTTTCCAATCCCTGGGAGTCCGGACGGGCCGTAGTGGGCTAGGGCCCGACTCCCCATTGATGTTTCCTTCACAGGAGTGGGTGGGGAATGGGACTGCATATGGCTGGGTTGGGGGACATCACCGATAGAAGGTCAGGACTTCGTACGGGTGATGTTTCCAATCCCTGGGAGTCCGGACGGGCCGTAGTGGCTAGGGCCCGACTCCCAATTAGACTAAGGTCCCACTCCCCATTGCTGTTACTGAAATATAGAAAATAACAGCAGAAGGTGTTCTAAAAGCACCAACTGTGATTATATAACAAACAACACGAACCCAATAATATAAGAAAACTATTTACTGGAGTGTTGACACGAGTAGGAGGGGTGTCTACGTTCCGGTGTCAAATTCAAAACTTCTAATAGAAGTTAAAAGCTATTTTTCGACAGAATTTACAAATGTTGGTAAACCGGAAGTAGAAAGCATATGGTTGTTTACGAATTGCGGTCTGAATTAACTGCGTAAAGAACAAAAGCCGGTGTAAAAAACACCAATTACGATCATAAACTCGTAAGAAAATAACATATGGGAAGTAAAATTAAAGTAATAAAACAATTAAAACCATTTGTTACGATGGAAAAAGACAAATATTTTGAGACCGTCGATTTATCGCGTTCTTTACCGATGACGCCACGACGGAAAGAGGAAGTAACTCTGTGTGACTCTTGCTTGTACGGGTGTATTTGGCGGCGCCCTTGGTGCCGGGAGTCCCGGGAAGGGTATTTGGGGAAGTTTTTCCGTTCGTGGATTAAGGCAAGTTGAGTATCTTGCAATTGTAATGTTGTCGTAAGCTATCTATAGACCAATATACCCAGCACAGTGAAATC